>JANRGW010046445.1:0-19056 GCA_024733675.1 Psilopsiagon aymara | reverse complement strand
TGGTAGGCAGGACTGATTTCCCATGAGATTAAATGGATTTACAGTCTGCCCTCTTGCGTGCTACAAGGAGCCTATCCAAACCTTCTGCAATGGAGTTTTAAATAAACATCAGGTTTTTAATGGAAATTTCCCACCCATTTCTGCTCTGCTGTATTGACATGCTGACAGCCAATGCATGGAAAAACCGACTGTGTCCCTGCAGCATGGCACAGGCAGCTTGCACTGGATGCTCTTTGGAAGTCCCTTCCAACTCAGTTAGTCTAGTCTAGCATTTTCTTCTTCCTACCTCCTCCTTTCCTTAACATTTCAAGGTGGGGAAATCTCTGATGACATTTCTTCCCAGCCTTGCAGTAGCAAAGGCATTGAATACCCATAAGCATGTCCCTGCCAAGGCATTGACTCTATCATCCTCTGGGAAAGAGGATTGTACCTTCCGATGGGGTAAAAGCTGTGGATTGTCTCCAGATGGTTTGACTATCTGATCTGATTTGCAAAAAGCCACTGTGGAATGTGTTCTTTGGAAGTCTTGTGTGCTAATCCAGTTGAGCTGGGTTTCCACATCTCTGACACTAGCAAGGCTCGATGCCTCAGTCTGAAGCAGGACATGCTCCTCATCCAAATGGCTGCAAATCTTGTGTAATACTTGTTCATTTCCCTAAGAATTTGTTTTTATTTCCTCATGCTCATTTCCAGAAATGCCTGAGCTGTTTTCCTTGGAGAAATATGCTGAAACACAAGAACCTTTGAACAACATTAGAGACTACATGAACCTTATTATTCAGATTTAAGAAAACTTTGTTATTCTTATTTCAGGGGGTTTTTTTCAGTTTGTTCGGTATGAGTTAAGCTATCGAAACTCATCCTTACAAAACTTTGTCCTTTTATCAAATTTGGCATTAACTTTAATTCAATTTGAAGCTTGGATTTCTAAGGCAACAATTTTCAGCAAGAGCCCTGCCTGTATGTTTGAGAACCGCTTTTTCACATCTCTGTACAATATAATAGAATCATAGAATGTTTGAACAGTTAGGGTTGGAAAGGACCTTAAGATCATCCAGTTCCAACCCCCTGCCATGAGCAGGGACACCTCCCATTAAACCATGCCACCCAAGGCTATGTCCAACCTGGCCTTGAATACCGTCAGGGATGGAGCATTCACAACTTCCCTGGGCAACCCATTCCAGTGCCTCACCACCCTTACAGTAAAGAATTTCTTCCTTATATCCAACCTGAACTTCCCCTGTTTAAGTTTGAACCCATTACCCCTTGTCCTATCACCACAGTCCCTAATGAAGAGTGCCTCCTGAGCATCCCTATAGGCTCCCTTCAGATACTGGAAGGCTGCTCTGTGGTCTCCACGCAGCCTTCTCTTCTCCAGGCTGAACAGACCCAACTTTCTCATCCTATCTGCATACGGGAGGTGCTCCAGTCCCATGATCATCCTCGTGGCCCTCCTCTGGACTTGTTCCAATAGTTGCCTGTCCTTTTTATGTTGAGGACACCAGAACTGCTCACTATAGTCTTGTTTAATTGTGTGGTGAATGGTATATTCCAAGAATGCCTTTTCTAAAGAGGAGACTCAATCTGTATTTATATCAAAAGCCTTTATTCATTAATTACAAAAATTGCACATGCTTTTTCAATAAAAGATCTCAAAGCATTCCAAAGGTGGCTAATACCATTTTGTATTTCTTTTTTTGTAATTTTACAGTTGAGGAACAGGAGGCCAGATTGTTGAATCTGGAATTGACCCATACTGGCACAGTTCCAACACACTTTACTTTCAGCCTGAGGACATCTTGTCTTTGACTGTGCTTGCTATGGCTTCTGCAACACAGAAATAATGCTATAGTCATTAAGGCTGCTTCGAGTGGTTAGTTCATTTGTTAAAAGCAGAGTAGCACTGTTGCAACTCAGCAGTCCATGCACTCTTCGCTGGAGCTACTTTCTGAAATCTCTCCCTGATGTTTGGCTGTTCTGTTGAATTTACTTTTGAACAGAGCCACAGCTCTTTCAGTGTTAAGAACAAAATGGGCTTTCTTTACAAACAACTGTGGACTGCCTTTCAAGCACCTTTTTTTTTTCTTGTTGTTACTGAACAAAGATGCAGCTATCATTGAAATCCAAAACTCTGCATTTCAGGAGTAAAGGCCTAGGGTTTGTTTGTGGGGTTTTTGTTTGTTTGTTTTGGTGTTTTGCTTGTTTGTTCATTTTTAATTTTATTTTTGAAACAAAAGTGTGTTTGTATTTGCCCAGAGTTCGTCTGTCACTTAAAAATCCAGGAATGACCAGCAACATGCCCTCACATGCACTACTATTCTCATCAGGGCCACCTTTTCTGCATAGGTATTTTCCTGGAGTCATATGAGGAGGATCCTGCTTTGGGTAGTGGAAATGCTTTGAAGTATTGAGAAAATGCCTCACAAGTAGGTGCTGAATGAGTGATACATAAAACATTTAAAAATAGTGTCTGATGCAGAAGGTATCATCTAGGAACATTCCTTCTGACACACAGGCAGGGATACGCTGGAAGATAAAAAAGGAAAGGTGGCAAATTGAAGCTCTCAGAAGTGAACATTTAATTGCAGGTAATGTATTAGCAGGATCAAAATTGGACTGTACAGCTATGTGGATAACTAAAGTGCGGAAATGTCATGGAAACATTCTAGATGTTCAATGGTAATGAATAGCCTTGATGTAATGGGCAAGAACTATATGTTAGAAATAAACCTTATTTCTGAGGATGTATGCCTCTGTGCTTCGTAATACAATAAAACTCTCCTTTTTAAATTATCTTTATAGATAATTTCCCTGGAAGCATGTGATTTTATAGTGCTTACGAGGCTTCCTACAGTGAGCTTCAGGGTAGTGAAAGTTGTCAAGTAATTTGTGTTGGGCAGGAAGGACTTCTGATTTGATTTCCGTGGTGCTGAAGTGGAATATGTAGTTCTGACAGGAAAAGAATGTGGCAGAGATGGTTTGTTTTTTTCTTTTTATGTGGCTTGGTTTGGGGTTGTTTTTTTTTTTTTTCTTTTTTTTGTTTGGGTTTTTTTGGGGTTTGTTTTTGTTTTGTATGTGTGTATGTGCAATGTGTGTATGTATGTGGTGTTGGATCATCACATAATTCATATTAATGGAGTCCTTACATATTATTAGTTGGACATTAGTTTAAGATCACTGCGTATGAAAGCCTAAATGTATACAAAGTAGATGAAAGTTGCAATAAATGGAAATAATGTAATTTTAATACACTTTAATGATCACCTTGACATGGGGCTGATAGCTTTTAAGTGTATTTGAAAAGTTGCTTAAGATTCTAAACTTTTTGCTTTGTGTGCACCTTACAAATGATCTGGGATCCATCACCCCAAGCAAAGAGCTGTTTTTCTTTAGGATTGTAATGTATAGTGGAATGGCTACCCTGACGCTTTGGAAAATGCAATGCTGGGATTTCATAAGTATTTACAACACCCAAAACATCATAAACACATTGTATGCGAGAGGTGCCTCCACTAGGAAAGTTGTAGACAACATAGAGTGTGTTGCATGCCATGAAAGCTGCTTCAGCATCCTTGCTATTGCATGATGTGTCCCAAGTGTGCTCTACTGCCATGGTTATGTGATTGATTTTAGTGATTACAATGTTTCCTTCAGTCTCTGGTTCTGCATGTATTGCCCAGAGCCCTTGCTCGTCAGTGGCGAGATCTATTTTTGTAGGTGGAGAAAGCTGATAAGCAGGAATTTTTCCAGCCCCTGGCAATAGCATTTGGTCAGTTATGTTTCTTTTCTGGATATTGAATTTAATTATTTCATTTAAGGAGCCGTATCTGTGATAGAACAGGAAACCCTGATATATGATGTGGCCAGTTCCTTGCCAGGGAAATGGCAAGGTGACTTTGCGAGCTTTTAGCAGATGATTGCTTTCCATGAATGTCATGATATTTGCAAATTCCAAAATAACATTATTTACAGAGCCATTTAATAAATAGATCTTTGCATGCTTTTTGCCAGGATCTTTCATCCAAGAGCCTTGCTTATCTCCAGTCTTCTTAAATATCTTTAGGGACTTAATACCTGCAAGCATGTGGTCACAACCTGCAAAGAAACACCCAAATACAAAAAACCAAAATAATTAGAATATCTTTTCTTTGAATGACTTAGTTGCCTTTTAATCCTACTATAAGACATATGTTAATAAAACAGTAAAGGTGTCAGCAGCATGGCTATGATATGTAGTGTTGAAGCTAATTTTACATAATATATTCAGCATCTCCTCCTAAGGAAACTGCATATCTTCACTACAATAGTGTGTTCTTTTCTACTCTATTAGACCAGTGTTATCCAAAAAAGATTCTGTTTGTGCACCTGAAAAGTGAGCAAGAGCATAGTTAGTGATTCTATGATTATTCTTGTCAGATCTTACAGGGCTTTAATATTTACTTCAGAGAGGTTACTTCTGCTTTAAATCAACACCGTAAAATAATCAAAGTTATTTCCTATTGAAGGAATACTAATTAAAATCAATTTTCCTGGTATGCCATGTGTATAGGTTTTTTGTTTCAGGAATTCTGTTATTGTCTGTTAGCCTCTTTTATTCTTTTTTAATAATAAGTCAAATAAAAATAGATCATTATAAGAGAAAGTCAAAACATTTGGTAATCTTACCATTCCCCTTCCCAACACCTGCAAAACAAAGGAACTAGAACAAAAATTTATATCACAATTAATTCTGAATGCCTATTCATTAAGGTGGCCTTTAAATGAAGTGTGTTATCAATTCTCAAGCTAAAAGCATGGCCTGTAGATTTACATAATTGTTTAGCTTGCTGTAGGCACAAAATTGGCACCATCAGAGAGCAAGTCATAGTTTTGGTTTCATTACATTTTGTATGCACTTTTGACAGATGTCTGAGACCAAAAACCACACTTGAGACCAAACTATGTTTGTCAAAATCTTGAGCATCCAGATGCCAAATCTTTATCCAGTATCATCCTTTTCAGGAAAAAAATCTACTGCAAAGAATATTAACAAACTTGTTTGCCAAAGGCACTCATAAATTACAAGAGATGCTATTTGATATTTAAAGAATTGCCTTTAGTGAAGTGCATCCATTTTAGTGAACAGAGCATAGCCCTAAGGCAGAAAGTTCTGGCAGTAGATGAAATAAGGAAAGCAAAACCAGCCTCACTGTTTGGCCTGATATGCACCTATTGAAGTCAGTGGCAGGATTCCAGCTGTCTGTAGAGAGCAACCTTTATGTCATTTGTGTGTACTGATACCCTGTAACCAAAGCATTTAGATATGCTGCTACAGCCTGGATTTCTTTTCTTGAGAGTTTCCACTCTAGATGCATCTTTCTTGAGCAAGCTTTCCCAAAGCTAATATTTATTGATTAGATAGATTCTACAAACTTAAAAACCATGTTGGATCCAAATACCTAGCCAGCCTTAGCACTATCTACCTCTGTAGGAGAGATAACATGATTGCCAACTGAAATCTGTGAATAATATCTCTCTTTTTGAGAGAAGATTTCTCACACTCTGGCTTTCAGAACAGCTTGGAGGAAGATTGAGAAACAGAGGCACAGTGGGGAGAAAACTCTACTAGTTTTTTTCCACATTCTCCACAGTAATATCTTCAAAGCTCACTGTTTCTTATCATACCCCCAAATGCACAGATCATTTCCCATTTCCCACTTCCCACTTCCCATCAAAGCAGGATGAGGTATCAACTACTGCATGTAGTGATTCTACTTGATTGTTATTTTCAAGTCTGTGTGAACTGGAACCAAAAACAAAGTTGGACTTAAAACACATTTTTTGCGAGAGTTTTGGAACAGCTCAGCAAAAAATGATTGTAACTTCTGGCTAATATATGATAACATAGAAGGAGATATGCTATTTGCTAGGTCTTGCTACTTTTTCTAAGTGCTATAGAATCTGCACAGGGATTGTTTTACCATTGGCAAATCAATGGGACAAAAAATAAAACAAAATCAAATTTTGTTTTACAAAAGTTTTGCCATCAGCTTCAATGGGACAAGCATCTGACTAGTACTGATGAAAGTAAATTTGTTATGGAATGTTGCAATAAAATTGCTAATTTCCAATAAGGGAAATGGAAAGTAATTTCTTTCCCTCTAAAGCTTGGAAAGATAAATTTTCCAAAGTGTCCTTTCCACAGTCAGTTTAAGAATCCCACAATTTTTCTGCCTCAAAAAAATGCCTAATGTTCAAAAATCTATGTATGGAAAAAGAAATGTTGATATTCAGAGCATTCAGCTGTGGTGTAATATTAGTTCTTAGAAACAGAATAGGTGATTGCTTCTGTTACCATCTGCCTTATAAATCTTTTATTGTAAGCTACAAACTTATTTGTAAAATTGAATCTAATTGTGTTAAAGGTAGTAGAATTTTAGAATTAATGATGCTAAAGATCTTTCACTCAGCTTTAAAAAAAAGGCAGTTTATATTTCTTACCGTTTATTTTTAATTTCTTACTACTTTTGAAGGAAAAGGAAAGAGACAACTACAAATATGTCTACAGTATATAATTTGCATCTGTAAACAACTTTCTTAATGCAAAGATACTTTTAAAACTTTTTTTTTTAAGGTATAGGTTGTGTATCTATTTTTCATACTAAGTAACATAACACTTAATTTTCAGATGGGAATTGAACTTTGCTTGCAACTAAACTGGTGTGTTCTCATGACAAAATACATAGAGGGGAGAGGGAGAGAAAGAATATCAGAGGAGGACAATAAAAACAGATTCAGATTGTAGAAATTAATTAAGTCCTTTTATTAAGTTGTTAGCTCACCTTTGAGTTGAGCTTTTGACCCCTGCTCATGCCAATAAACAAAGACCACCATTAATTTCTTGGAATAGCTGCAATACTCAGAAATGAACTGGCACTGACATTTGTTCTGTGACTTTGCAAGAGTGTGACCTCCAGAGGCTTTTTACATAACTATAATAAAAAGCAGCTTCCAACGAACCATTTTGATGCGCAAAAGAGTATCTGCAAAATAAGTGTTTGGACTATACTTTCTTCCTTCCCTCTCCCATGCTATTTTTGAAGTGTTTTTTTTCTTTTTTCTTTTTTCTTTTGTTTGTCTAATATTTACACCGTCAAAGCCCCCTGCAATTATCTGTGATATTCACATAACTTGTGGAAATCTGTTATCCCTGCATCAGCATGCATGTACTGGCTCATTCACATCAAAGTTCTGAAAAGTAGACTGTTCTTACTTGCATTAAGCATGAGCTTTAGTTTCTTTTTTGTTTCTTCTTCTTCAAATAGCTGCTGTTTCACTAAGTCTTTGTGTACTTCTATACATGTATTAGAATCTGTGACAGATCCAAAATAGTCAATATCCCTCTGTGCTCGTTCAATTCTTGTTAGCAAATTCTCCACTTCACTTTTAACCTCAGCCTTATAACTGTTCAGTTGTGCCAGGCGTGACAGTACCATCTTTGAAAAGTCTCGGAATTCTTCCACGTAATCCAGTATGTCTTGGTTGCATTTTTCCAGCCTCTTCTTGAGTTAGAACAGAGGAAGAAAATGTATTGATAGACATGTATATTCTGAATTCATGATTACTTTAAAGACTGCACTAGTCTTTCCTTTCCAGCCCCCTGCCCCCCTATCTATTTCAAACTGATGGCCTGCCACTGTTTATCTACATGAAATGGGCATATTAGAATAGCATTAGCATTCACAACTCTGGACAAAAAAGCCCACATTCATTTTCTTGATGTGGTTACTGACCACCAGATACTTTATTTTGCTGCCTAAATTGGCAAAAGTGCTCTGGTGGAAACAGCCAGAGACATTTAAGTGCACATGATCCCTGACTACTTGCTTCACAGAAACTTTTCAGAACTCCTCCTGTATGACTACTGGTGAAGTGGTCACAAAAGTTTTTCTGATGGAAATCTAAAACGTGAACATTTTACATAAATACACCTCTTCTGCCCAAAAAAGTATCTTGTGTGGTTGGTTTTCACTCATTTAAAATGGAAAACAGAAATCCTATGTTTGAGAAGATTGCTGTTTTTTTTGACAAATTTTTTGCTGTATTTTAAAACAAACCAAACCCCCAAACAGATATTTCTTTATGCCTAGATTCAAATTATCAGTGTTTTTAAAGGTGAGGAAAGTGATTTCTCGGTTGTAAAGCAGCCACTTTTGGGAAGATCATAGGTGGCCTTAAAAACAGAAGCCCAACTGCCACTTTGGGAAGGTGAGGAAGTTGAACCAATATATAAACCCAAACACAGGATCACAGTAAACCTAACTGCCAGATTGGTTGTTTTGATTTGGTGTTTTAAACGCGGGTTTCATGTGTTTTGTTTAAAGTGGTGTTTGAATAGGGGACGTCTGAGTTTGCTAAATGAGTTTGCAGTATGTGGGTGGTCCAAGAATACTTGGCAGTGGTAGTTCGTTTTGCAAAGTGCTCATTGTGTCCTGTCCTCCCATCCCCCTCCCCCCACCACCTATTTGCATGTGACCATAAGTTTCCAGGATATTGCACTTTCTACAGTTTTAAGTATTTTCAGGTGTTCTCTTCAGTATCTGCCTCACCCTTTTTCTTGTTCTTTGCTTCTTGCCCCTGGCACCAAATGCCAACAAGTAGAATTACATCACCTTTAAGGGGTGCTAAATGAATGGAAATCACCATATGAAGTTATTCCTACAGTGGCTAAGAAAATTTAAATCTTAGTCTATACAATGAGAACAAGCTAATCATTCTGTTTTTTCTGTGTTGTGGTAAGACCAGTGAGAGCTTTGTACAAAAACAGAATACAAGATAAGGCAAGTTAAAGCTTCTCTAAGAGTCTGCAATACAAGTCAGGAGCCAAGGACATGCTAATGATTTAAAATTTACTATGTATGATTACAGCATCCCAATACTGAAAAGGTATTTTGAAGTTCTGGTAGTTTTCTGCTGCAGAAAAAGAAGGCGGTACTGGTGCTTTTGTACAATTAACGGAAGGCAAATGTCTATTTCAGCCTCACAGTTCTAAGGGGATTATTTCAGCTCCTAGTTAATGTGCAAATACACTGCTGGTTTACACAAATGTGTCTTAAACTTTCTTCCAGGTAGGCTCATCCGTACAAAGGAAAAATACCTGATATCTATTAATGTCCTTATTGTCTTTATTAATACTTGAGCACTTCTACTGGTAACAATACAGTTACACTGTTCCCTATGATGGACTGTGACAGTACTGTAAATATCTGCATATATAGCTAAATTCACTGATGTAAAAAAATACAAGTGATAACAGAATAAGAATATAACATTATGAAATCATATCCTGTAGTAAACAATAATGTGGTAATTAGGAATCATTATAGTTAATAGTTTAGCTACAATTTTACTTATTTGAAAAAGCTGAAAATTTATCTCACTTATATCGTTTATCATGCAAACTGTTGTGTGTTCATATACATAGAAGAAACTTCATACATATTCAAACCTCTTTTCAGTTAGGCAGTATTGTGGAATTATACAACTAGCACATACCTCTAAAGACAGGAAACGTCGGTCAATGTAGTTCATCAACGCTGCATCTTGCGTCATATATTGTGCCGCTCCCATGATGCTTGTGAGGAAAGAAACTAATAAAAATTGAAGTTGCAAGACTACCATTGTTTCATAAAATTCTGAAGCAAAATAGTAGTGAATTAAGAGAGAGTGTGTGTGTGTGTGTGGATGGCAATCCCAAATACTACTGTCAGTCCAGGATTAAATGCAATTTAAGAGTTGTCTGATGCCATGATGTGAAAAAGTAATATTAAAAATTACTAAAAAGTTAAAAATACCATGGCTGCAAGTATTAAAAAGACTTAAAATGGCAGTTTCAGTTTGTCATTAAAAAAATAAATTGTGGAAGACGAACTGAATGTGTTTATTTCTAGAAGCCATATGACTGTTTTCCAGTCTGTGATCCTCTGATCAATCCCAGATGTTCAGTACTGAGTCACAGAAAGCCTCTAGGCCAAATTTTATTAAATACAAATAAAACCAATTTGTTTTCCTTTCTTTTTCCTCCCATCTGCCTTCCCATGTGACCAACACTGTGCAGTATGTAGCTGGTCTAAATCAGCATAGATTCAAAGTCAGTGGAGTACTGGTCATTCCTTAACAAGGAGATCTGCATAATGTCTGTAGCTATTTCAACAACCACAGCTGTTACTGTAAAACAATCTAAAGCAATTGTTTTCACCTCCAGTATTCAGCCTATTTATAATAAGACAGTAGGACTGAAAAAAATATTCATTTTTTTTTCCTTGTCCTTCAGTACCTCTCCAGATAAAATCAACATACTTAACACAGTTTTGTGTCAATTTAATGTAGTCCTTGATAGGTCTCTTATTTCGCAACAATAATTCTACTCAGAATGATTTAAAAAACCCCTACAATTAAATTTTGTGGGTCTATTGCATTTGATGAAATATTTATTTCTTTTTCACCATTTCCATGAGTGAAAGCCTTCTCTGGAAATATGTGTCATTGTTTAACTACAACATGTGACAATGCTAACATTGTATTTGCTAAGAAACCATGTGTTCGGATGTTAGAAAGCTCTTTGTATCTGAAGCCAAACAGGATGTTTCTGTCTTTCTCGAAATTCTCCACCTCTTCACTGTTTTTAAGTCCCTTTTTTTTCTCTACATTTCTTTTCCCTCAGAGTTACATAGCCTTTTTTTTTAACTTTCTGACTACCTTTTATATGAGCATGTGTTTTATGCCAGAATTCATGAAAATTTGACACAGCAGGCAGATTTTTACTTCCATTTGCTTGGTTGTTGCAAGGTATGCATGCTTTACGGGCAAATTTTACAGAAATGCATAGATGAGTATTTTTCTTTTAATATTGCTTTTTCTTAAAAGGCATAATTAATTTGCCAGTTTCTATTTAAAGGTGAAATCAGTGATGCTCAAAGAGTTCTATACCAAGTGATGCAGTTGGTTCTGTACTTCAGTGTCATTTCACTTTACTCCAGAACTTGTGTCTGGGAGGAAGAAAAGTTTACCTGCTTGGATCCTTGAAGCATTATGCACTGAGAACAGACATCCTAGGAAGTGTGGTCTTTCTTGATTATGTCCTATGGCACACCTTGACAGAGTGTGCTGTCCTCCACAAAATGATCAGCTTCAGCACTAGGGCAGAATACAGAAAACCAATTCCTTTTCTAAGTTCCTAGGTGAACCTGGAATCCTTCTGAGTTGTCCTCTGAGTTTGGTATGCCTATCACAATAATCTAAGGGAGTGACCAGGAGATGAAAACTATGGAATTCAGTAGGTTGATTTCTTCATTTAGTGGAGGGAGGATTCATATATCTTTGTAAAATAAAATCTATCACTGTTTGCCTGCAAAATACGACTAACTTTCAAGAAAACATACTTAAAAGTCAAGATTTAAATATATAATTTCTTTCTTTCATCTTAAAACAGGGACAAATTATCTACAAAGCAAAGTATCTTGAACTGCTAAGCATTCTTTATAAGGTTAAACATGTTACATCAGAAACTGGATTTTGTAATATTGCTCCACAATTGCTTAGAATTGCCAGCAGTTGAAAGACCAGAATCATTGACAGATTTCTCTTAATGACGCATTCCCATGCTTATTAAACCATAATCTCTAGGTAAATGGCAAAGAAGGTCTGTGTCAGATGCTGTATTCTGGGAAGACAAGTTATAGCATCTGGTTAAGAATGGAGCTTTGTTGGTTTTGGTTCTGTTGTTGGTTTTTTTTTTTGTGTTTTTCTTTTTTGCATTTGTTATATATTTTCCAGTTCTGTTCTGCCTAGATATATTCATATACATTTTTTCCAGCTACATATTAGCTGTGTATGTAATAAATATGTATACATTTATGATAATAATTTAAAGCAGGATTGCTTGGCATGCCCGGGAAGAAATTCATCTCAGTGCACAGGATGTTACACACCAACAGAGCAGAAAGATTATTCTTATCTCAAGGAACACTTTTTCTCTTATGAAATATTCCTGGAATAGGTTTCTTGACTTGAAAGGCAAACTCCTAGGAGGAAACAAGTGTGTCAATATAAGTGTATATGCCTTTCCACTGTTTTTGTCCTCTCTCTGGGTAAGATGGCATTCTTTTCTGGTCACTGGTGCTTCTTTGCTTCACCTATTTGACATTTTTGCCATTTGGTATCTCTGTTTTGTCAGCTGTTTGAGATTTCCAAATGAAAAACAGGCATTTTCAGTTCCTCATCTGTGCTTGTGGTTTTGATTTCAGATGCTGGATGGGGAAAAAATGTCATTTCTTTAAGATATTATTTCATTCTTACACTATGACACCTATGTTTTGTTTGTGTTTTTGTTTTAAAAGTCAGTTTCTCTCTAGAATTTCTGATGGTAAAACTAGAGCAGTACCACAAAAAGTCAGGCTTTTTGCAGCAGTATGCGGCAATTTATGGTACTTGCATGTCCTGTTACAGTCAAGGGGGATGTAGTGAACTCTGAGTTTTCTTCTCCGCAGAATCTCATTTCTGCATCACACTCATGATGAAGAAATTTTATCTATCAGGAGACAGGACCGCAGCCATGGAGACCTTGAGATTACTGCTCAAGGCACTTCCTTGCCTTGTTGGAGATGAGTCTCTCTGATTTGTTGCAGACCTCCAGCTCTTCCACATCACTGCTGTAGCTTCCTGTTCCTGGTCTTCCTCAGTTCTTTGACTTACCTCCAGTCTCACTGGAGCCTCCTGTAGGCATGCCTTAATTCCTCACAGGAACCACGAGAAACAATTGTTGGCTCACCGGAGCCATAACACATAAACCTCATTGTGTCATTGTTGGGTCTATCCATGTCTGTGATGCTAATAGACTCACAGTGTGCACTGTAAGCACAGCCTCACATTTTTCTTTCTGAGCTTTGGAAACATCCCTGACTCCCAAGCTCCCTCACTTTTCTTCCTTGGCTTTTACTTGCTCTCTTAATGTTATTCCTAATGCTGCTCCTAATGCTCTCTTAATGCTGTGGGAAAATGTTATTTTCCCACCTGAAAACCATGGGAAGACCCCACTCCTGTGTCTTAGATCTAAGTAATACACATATCCATATAGATACAGATACAGGTATCGGTACAGGCATAGGTATAGATATAGATATACATATACACATACACATATACACATACACATATACCTATGCATATACACATACATCAGGTTTTACTCCTGAAGACAAGACTGGCATAAACCAGGGTTGGTTATGTTATTCGTCTTTGGCTTACCTCTATGTGTAAAACAATAATAGATAGATTAAAAGAAAGCATCAGACACAGGCTGATTTACAGCTTTGTACATTACTGACCTTGTACAAATGTGCAATAGAATAAGTGCTACTCAGCCTGATGCATCAGTGATACATGAGTGCATGCATGCCTCGTGGTTTTGCATCTTATGATCATTAACCAAATGCGTCACAGGCAAAACAAGAGAAAAAGGTATAGCTATCTGAAATAATGGGATTTTGTTTGTAACTGCAGTTTTCCTTAGTTTACGGTTGCCTAATTCATGAAGTTTTGGTGCTGATAAAAAAATAATGATGCTTTAAATTAATAATATATAGTGTATTGCCTTCTGTATTTTCTATTTTTGTTCAGACTTGGGTCTGCGGACTCACATTCCTTGTTAGTACTGGCCACTATACCGTTGATGGAGGTTGTCTAATGCTGGGATTTGTGAGGTTAGAAAATATTTTTGTCATTGATTCCAATTAATTAATTCCAATTTATCCAGTATTTCCAATTCTGTTGTAGTTTTTGTAAACTTCTTTCAGTTTTATATCTTGGAGGGTGATTCACATTTCTGTAAAAAAGACAAACATATCAAATCCAGTTGGCATCCTTAAATGGTATTCAGCTGCGAGAATAGTGTCAGCAGTAATACCAATAAGGAATGTAGAACACTGTGATAAAAAGGAGACTGCTGAATGTTGGGATTCTGAGAAAGGCCTCCACTAGGCGGCTCTCAAGTCTTTAAAATTGAGAGGCAAACATCACTGAAACGCACGATTTCCAAACTCTGAAAGGGATAAACCATACATAAGGAAGTATGATTCAGATAGTCCAAAATGATAGAGAGAAACACAATTATTGATTAAATCTTCTCTTAAATATTTTTCTATGTAAAACCACTTTCTACTCCATGCGTATGAGTTAAGCAAGAGCTAGGTGCCTGCAACTGCAGAGGCAGGCATTAGTGTATATGAAGCCAGCAAAAGGAGCCAGGACAAGGCGAAAAGCCTTTTGTGCCAGCCACTGGAGTAAGTGGGGACCAGCCTTAGGAGTTAGAGGCGCCACAGATCTTGGGAGTATCTTGACTGAAGACCCAGCCGAAGCCCCAGCCAAAACCCCAACCGAAGCCTTGGCCAAATCCCACCAAATCTTCCCCTGAGATCGGCTCCAGGGAAAACTTCCGTGCACTGCTCTTGTCCGGTCCACACGGTGGCGCTGGTGGTTCAGGGGCGGGAAGTGGCTCCTGCGCCCCTGGGGTACGTGACCATACTGGTCACTGGTCCGACTTGCCCAGGGTGTGGAGGAGCCCCGGGGCTTCCGGGCTGCTGCTCCTCAGAGCAGGGCTCCTGTAGCCGGGGGCTCTCCCTGAGGTCGGGAGCTGGTAGAGGGAAGAGCCCTCCCTGTGGAGGTGGGTGATGGTGCACGTCGGGTCGCTGGACATCAGCTGTGAGAGCAGCAGGGTAGTGGCGGGTCCATGTGACATCCCGAACCTGTAGGTGATGTTCGTGGAGCTTTGGTTGAGTTTGAGAAATAAATTTTGGTTAGCCTCAGTTTATTGGTTCAGCAACATTTAAATTGGCATAGTTGGCAGCATGCCCATAGAAGAATTGCTAGGGAGGCATGGATGCATCTTTTCACCCCACATGCACAATGGGCAAAAGAGAAGTGGTTTGACTCTCCTAGAGAGAATCATAGAGTGCTGTGGATATATGATGGAGATGGTAAAGAAAGCATGTGCACCGTATTGGGGATGTGCCTCGTACAGGCACAGGATTATTTTCAACAAATGATTCGGAGAAGCAGTTGCGGATGGACTGTTTGAAATAGGAGCTGAAAGGAGAAAGAGAGCGAACATGTTTATTGGAACAAAGAATTGAAAATATGCTGGCATGATTAAAAAACCCCAAACCCCAGTACTGTCCAATTTTGGAAGTTGATTGTGGGTACAGACCTGGAGGATTGGGATGGAGATATCTGTAGGGAATGTGATGAGAGGAGTTCTGAAGGAGTGAAGGAGCAGGAGGAGACATGTGCAAAGTATTGAAATATTCCACATGATTTGATCTGGGCACAGGTCACAGAATTGCCACCGTAAAAACCAACTGTGTGTAATTATTTTGAATAGTTTGTTTGTTGTAAAACTCAGAATTGGATGTTCTGCTGATCTATTTCCCTTACATTGAAGCTTAGATCTGTATAACCCTGAAACTAAACAAACTTTGAATTGTACAATTCAATATAAACTCTTTTCCCCCCCTTTTTTCTTGTTTTATAGTGTGAAATCTACTCATAAATATTCTCACTAAAATTTGGTTTGCTTGAATGTTCATGTTCATTAAACCCATTTGCAAATGTACACTAATCAAATTATATTGGGTGGCATGGTTTAGTTTGGGTGGCATGGTTTAGTGGGAGGTGTCCATGGAAGGAGGGTTGGAAATGGGTGATCTTAAGGCTCTTTCCAACCCTAACTATTCTATGATTCCATGAAACTCGGAGTATTTACATGAAATGGTGATGGCAATAGCCCAGCTCAGGTCAGTTAACAATGATAGTTGTGGTTTTGTGGTAGTATTTAGCTTTGAAACAGGTATTTTAGGTGTGATGCATGACTTCTGTTTCCTAAATATCACATTAAATCTTACCAGAGTAAAAATGTAAAAAAATATTTTTTAAATTTTAAATGCCTATAATGAGACATTAGTTTTTTTCTTTTTGGTTGGGTTGTTATCTGTTTTGTTTTGGGCAGGGAGAGGGAGAGCAATTCTAGAGACTGATATGTAATATTTCATTGTAGTTTAGTGTTGTTTCATTTATTGTTGCACTGAAGAGATGGATTCATAACAAGTCTATCTACATGCTGCAAAGAAGTGAGAAGGGATCTGTATATACCTGGGAAAGCTGTTAAAACTTATTAAGTACCTTTGCTTTTGTGATGACTAAATGTCACTAACTGGTGGAAAAAAAATGTTTTTACTGATGGTGAATAATGCATACTTTGGTAGTTTATTGACAGATATAAAGAGAGTTTGTAACTGGGCGCTGTGTGCTGAGACTAAAGCAGTGAATTCAGGACTCTTCAGTTAAATTTTTTAAAACTTAAACTCTGACCCTACATTAAATTTCCAAGTGATCACTGACATGTTCAGAGATTATGGTGATAGCTACGGGACTGGAAACTTGAACTGAATAGAATGGAGTTGAGCTAGCAAGTGTCTAATTAAATCTACCCAAAACCTGAAAGATCGGAAAATATCTATGAACTGAGTGAAGTAGAACAGAAAAGGCCCTGAAGGGGCCATGCAGAACTTGATGAGGGTGACTGAAATTTGTAGTGCTGGTTTTATTCACATTATCAAAACAGGAAAAAGGGGAGACTCCAAACTCAGGAGTTGTGCTTGAAAATAAGGGGCATTTTTAGCAGATATTTTTAAAAGCTGAGATTATGATGGAAGAAGAAACTATTTGTGATTATCTTTCTTGCTATTTATATATGCTTGCCATCAGCTGGATCCTGGTCTCAAGGTAAGCCTCATTAAGAGGCTGTTCTCAGATTTTTACATGGGAGTATTTGAGATTTCTACTTTTGAAAAAGTTGGTTAAATTTTTACACTGTTCAAACATACCTCTCTGAACGAATTAAAAATTAAGACTCTCATCCATGAACTGAGCCGAAGAGACGTACTCTGACTTTAAATGTAGATACACAGGTGTAGGTTTCTGTCTCACTCTAATCCTGTATGAAAAATACATTTCATCAATTTTTGTTAACCTGTTTATGATCTCGCTGAGTCTAAGCAAAATGAATTGTTAGTAACTGTGGCACAAAGCAGGGGAATCTGAGCTACTGAGTACAGAAAGTACATAGCAGGAGAACTAACTTTCTTTTCTCTTTCTTTCTTTCTTTCTTTCTTTCTTTCTTTCTTTCTTTCTTTCTTCTTTCTTTCTTTCTTTCTTCTTTCTTTCTTTCTTTCTTTCTTTCTTTCTTTCTTTCTTTCTTTCTTTCTTTCTTTCTTTCTTTCTTTCTTGTCTTTCTTTGTCTTTCTTTCTTGTCTTTCTTTTTTCTTTCTTCCTTCCTTCCTTTCTTTCTTTCTGTCTTTCTTTCTTCTTTCCCTCCTTCCTTCCTTCCTTCCTTCCTTCCTTCCTTCCTTCCTTCCTTCCTTCTTTTCTTTATTTCTTCTTTATATTTAGGCACATTATTGTGAGCATTAGTTCAGAGAAATCTGACAAACAAGCTCCAGGTCAGGAGATGGCATATTGGTTGGATATGCAGAGCAGTCAGCTGTGCAACTTTGGAAACTGACATTTTTCAAAGCTCCATCATATCAAGATACCTTTATATTTCCATTTAATGCAGGCTTCATATTATGCTTCACCCAATCTCTAAAACTGAATAAAAAAATCAGACAATCACAAAAGTCTACAGATTAGAAATAGTATCTTCCAAACCAACAGGGAGTGAACGCTAATCATGACACATATGCAAGAAGTGGATTTTGTGGGCTTTTTTCTCTTTCTAAGGCTAGAGCTATCACATTCGAAAGTTGGTATATCAGATGAGGTGGTCCTAGTGCCAGTTCAGTTTATGATGAATAATAAAGCTCATGCACAATGCTGATTGAAAAGGTGATAAACATGTTCAGCTGTCATGAACAATAGATACTCATTTCTTAAATTTTTCTTTAGAAGTCAGACTACTGTTTAGCAGGACTATCACTGTCATACTGAATCCATTCCTCAAGCTTTGTCGTGTCATCAAAATTAATTATTTCCATCCAGGAAAAAGGTCACATATATTTGTGTGCAGGATAGAACATACTGCAGTGTTGTTATCAAGTGGGTTTGATCTATTCCCTTTGACCTGTCAAGGCTCAGTGCTCACTGAAATTGTGTAGTTTGAAATGTGAGCTTCTGCTGAAGACAATTCAGTCTTGTCATATAAATATGTAACCCACAGAGTCTTCTCTTAGGGAGAAACAGAGCACGTGTCCGAAAAGGGAAGCTAAAAAGGACTGAATCCATTCAGTAAGACATAATATGTGGTAAAATTTTCCATCTTTCTAGCTCTCAGTTGACCAATCAGAAACTGTTTCTATTAACTGAATAAAACATAAATTTGGTGCCACCATCATGGCCTTTTATTGAGTCATAGGAAAAAAAAAAAAAAAATCCGTTTTGCCCTGCAAGCTCTCCAGCCTGGCTCTGTTTGTTTCTCTGAGTAGATAGGGCATGACTAACTCGTCCATATGTTCAAACATAAAATTCCTGCTGTGGTTCTCTGCAGCAGAGGACAAGCAGCATCTGTACACAAGGGATACCTTTTCTGCACTTGAATATGTCCAATGGGACATATTTATTCCTGACACTTGGGAGCAAGCATAATGCAGCATCTTTTAGGCCTGCTGGCATAACAGCAAGATATTCCCTTTTTCTGCATATGATATTCAAGTATCACCTCCAAATGCTCTACCAAAACTCACTGTATGCTCTATGCACTTCTGCCTCTCACAGAAAGATTGTGCAGTCTCTGTAGAATTGTCATTGTACTGGGCCCATGAATGCAGTGGGATGAGTTTTGAGGATAGTCTGGGATAAGCAGTCAGCGCAGTCATTAGAATCATAGAATCATAGAATAGTTAGGGTTGGAAAGGACCTGAAGATCATCTAGTTCCAACCCCCCTGCCATGCCCAGGGACACCTCACACTAAACCATGCCACCCAAGGCTCTGTCCAACCCGGCCTTGAACACCGCCAGGGATGGAGCAT
>JANRGW010046443.1:46475-78166 GCA_024733675.1 Psilopsiagon aymara | reverse complement strand
TAGGGATGCTGGGGAGGGACTCTTCATTAGGGACTGTAGTGAGAGGACAAGGGGTAATGGGTTAAAACTTAAACAGGAGAAGTTTAGATTGGATATAAAGAAGAAGTTCTTTACTGTAAGGGTGGTGAGGCACTGAGATGGGTTGCCCAAGGAAGTTATGAATGCTTCTTTGCTGGCAGTGTTCAAGGCCAGGTTGGACAGAGCCTTGAGTGATATGGTTTAGTGTGAGGTGTCCCTGCCCATGGCAGGAGGTTTGGAACTAGATGACCTTAAGGTCCTTTCCAACTGTAACTATTCTTTGATTCTATAATTCCCTCTGCTACAATATAAATTAAGACAAATATTCCTGAGAATACCTTTCCTATGCTGCCAGCGAAATTATGATTGGAAAAGGAGATGACTAAAAAGGCCTAGGGGTGAATGGTCTATAAGAAGATGATGCTTACGCTGCAGCTAAGATAGAACATATAATGGTAGAAGTTTCAGGACTGAAAATGGATGTGAAAAGCGCTGGGGTAGATCCTGAAATAGAATTTGAAGTGGAAATTGTTGAAAAGGACATGTCTGCAGGAGTGGAAAATCATGTAGCAGAGAGACCAATCACCTAAGGAAAGAAAGCTTATCACCTAAAGAGACAATGACAGGCCATGAAAAATTAGAAGTTCATGAGGCACCAATTTCTCAAGCTTTCATTACACTTTCAGGAAGAGTTGAAATGATCTTGTTGGAGAAGTAACAGTGTAGTTAATCAAATATTCCTGAAGACACTACCAAGTAAGGATTGTCTTTTATCAGTTTCCAGTGAAAATACAATAATTATCCATACGGAAAGAAAAAAAAAAATACTTTTAAATTCTGTGAACTAAAAATGAAGCAAAACTTAAACCGGAAACTTATGAATACTCTGCTGTTACAGCACTTGCTTCATAGAAGTTCTCAGGTATATGAATGTGCTCTGCTATGCACTAATAGCTATATTGATTTTTTCATATCTGATCAAAGGGGAGCAAACACCACTGCTGAAATACAAACAAACATATCTGCTGAAATGTCCACTTCAAGATAGCACAGTTTCTAGATGCCGTGGGAATGGTTGCAACCTTCTGAGACTTTTTGCCCATTGCAGTGCTGAGCTTTATGGTTTTCTTGCGCAGACATGCCACTCTTTGCATCATAAAATCATAGAATGGTCAGAGTTAGAAGGGACCTTAAAGACTATCTTTTTTTTTTTTTTTTTTTTTTTTTTTTCCCAGTCCTTCATTTAAGGCAGGGAAAGCAGACCCAGTAAAACATTTAGAAATTGGCTTGTAAAGGAGATGGATTTGATTGTCAGAGCATCTCTAACTTCATGCATTCTTCATTCCTACATCTCTGAGGTAGGGCCTAATATTTTAATGAGAACTGCTGGCAGCTTGTGTTCCTCATATTCTCCCTGAAGAGGCTGTTTGTCTAAGTATTAGGCATGTATCAGTCATTTGGATCAGGCAACATTTCTCTGAAGCTTTTCCCTATTTACATCTTCAATGGATGAAAAATTACCAGAGCAGACAGCAATAGCGTACACCAGAACTGAGGAAGACTATCATGATCAGACCAGAGAGAGACCAGGCAAAGGTAAGTTGCTTAGCAAGGGACATCTCATTCTACCACCAGTTCATGCTTGCTTGCAAGGCAGCCTCCCTATAAAGCTTGCCCAGAAACCCTGCCCCACCAAACAACTTACTGAGCACTTGCAAATTTGAGAAGCTATCTTCTTATCGTTATTCCTGCAAAATTTATGCCCCCAATTTTTTTTGCTGATTATAGTGAATATGTAGCTTTGAGTGGCATCTAGAGGAGCACATACAAGGAAGATACTTCTGTAGGTGAGCTTCTCAAATTCACTGTTCACATGTACTTAATGCTGGGCACCAGGAATAATCTGTCCAGGGATTGTTCCTGCATATGAGGATTAACATGGTGCATGGTCAGTTGTATTTGTTGGTGAGGAATAATAAACCTCTGAAACGGAGCCAATGAAAAACAGCTGGAGGGACGTTTATACTTTACAAATACAAACTTTATAAAATATATATATTTATATATGCATATAAATATATGAAATCTATATATAAAAATATAAATCTATGAAGTCTCAAAATACTAAGCAGAATCTAGAGAGGAAATGAGGGAGGAGAGCACCAAAAGCAACTCCATCTCTGTATGTTTGCATATATGAATACTCATGAAATTTTGATGTTATCTGTAGATATAAGTATGTGCCTTCAAAATCTGCAGTAATTACAACATGTGTTGTTTTGTAAAGATGAATATACCATCCATGCACTGGACAAGGGATGGAGACTGACAGGGCTGACTGCAGTGAGGAAAGGGACACCAGGGCTTGGCATAACAGCGTGGTGGCAGGGCAGTGGACAACCTCCCAGTGGGGAGATGCTCTCTGGGCCCTTAAAGAAATTAGGTTATCCAATGATGAGAAATTGATCCCTGGAAGTCACTAGATGATAAAAAATGCAAGTCCCATATTGCAAAACTACAATGCAATGTGGTGCAGTGCTACACAGTGAAGAGTCATTGAGGATTTGCATACCATGGGGATGGATGTTGTTTGTTCAGGGGAGCCTGCTGTGAAATAATATTGGGTGATCTGAACATCGGCCCCCAACAGGCTGCTAAGAACATACCAGTGATTGAAAATGGAGGTTCAGATGCACATGCGAGCTGTGGTTTGGTCATGGAGAGTGCCTCAGCTGGGGTCAACTCAGGGTTCAAGAATGCATTGAGATTCCTGAATGGAAGAAATTTAGAAAATAGTTTGATTTGAGGTCAGGTTTGTAGGTAAAGTGAGTCAGTTCCTCAGCTAATATTAAGTGGCATCATTCCCAGTGGATTTAAGGATCATTTGCTAACCTCAGGTTGATATTAATCTGTCTTCAAATGCAGGGTTTCTTTTCTCTTTGGGTTAATTTTACCTGGGAAGTGAAGTTTTGTTTTGAAACCTCTAAAAAGCCCAAGTTGGACTGATCATAATTTTGTTGAAGCATGTCTAAAATTCTTACTGGAGACAATTTATGGCCTTGGAAAAGAAAGGTATATCTATATATGTTAGGTACAAAACAAAGGATTGCTGAGAGTGGTTCCTTCACTGTTGAGGAGCAATAGGAGAAGGAAGATGATCTGATCAGGAAAGAGAAAAACATTGACCAGTGGAGTAACAATGTGTTGGTGGTGTGCCTGTGTTTTGATGCACCAATGAAAACACGCTAAATAAACCAAATATTCTGAACCTGGGCTGCTGAGCATTGTAAACTTGCTCTCTTAAAGGCTGCTGAATGCTGCTTGAAATAAAAAAGTAATAAGGTTGACAGGAACCCATGACCCTTTCTGGATGGATTCCTCCAGTAAGCTACACCAGAATCCCTACAGCAAACTCTGCCATGACATACATGAAGTGCTGGGTGGAGAATGAAGAAGCGGGTGTTGCTTTGGTTTACAGACTAATAATTGTAGTTTAAATGCCACATCCCCAGCTAGTTTCTGTTCTTGTCAGCCTTGGAGGTGGGAGGGCTTGAAAGGTTCACAGAGCCTGACCTGCTCACTAGGAGGAGATAGAAATGATATTTTATGTTGAAAGGGAAGAGTGGTTTATATCCCCTGCTGCCTCACATGGCTCTGCAGTTCAAGCCGTTTTCTGCCTCTCTTTTAAAGTTCAGTTTCAAGGGATTAATATTAGAGTACTTAATGTGAATATGACTAGGGACCTGTCTAGGTCTTGTGCTAATTTCCACTCCCTATTGGCCACAGCATAACTGATAAAAGCCTCCCCCTGAAAACAGTGGGAAGATCTGTGCTGGTCCTATCTCTATGTGGGGAAGAAAGCCCCAATTCCCATTGACGTCAGTAGAAATTGTTAGAGGTCACAGTATTCACTATCACTGTATTAAATATGAGCTTTGCTACTGCTCTCGCAGTAATAAATATTAATTTTTGTAATGCCACAGGTTGCGTGGTTTGTGAATTTTAATGTGCCCAGCAGAGCTCCCTAAAGGTAAATTACTCCACAGAATCTGCTACAATCTAAAGCCTTTTCTTCCTGGTAATTTAGAAAAACGATCTTGCTCTGCTGCTGTAGCTGTTGGTTTTCAAGGCTTTCATTACCTACAGAGAAATCATGTTTGACACAATACTGCAGTTATTGAGAACACTGGTTATATTACACAGGGCACCTAATATATCAAACTCCACATATTCCTGGATGCAGACAAGATAATTTCTTAATCTTTTTCTGAGTCATGCTGGACAGCTGCATCTTTGGTAAAGACCACCTAAATTACAGGGGACAGGGTGAAAACCGAATAGAACTTGTTCATATATGAAATAGTTATTTTTTTTCCTGTAAGGAAGTTATTCTATACCTTCAGCACCTGTTTGTATCACCTGTTGAACCAGATGGTACCTGCTGCTGGTAGCAAAAGGATGCAGGAAGAAAGAATCCTCTTGTTTTGATCCAATTTTAGCTCATTCCTAAAAGCACTCTCTACTCAGAAATAAAAATGTGCTCTATTTTGGCTATTATTTCCGTATGTGAATTTTCTGCAGCAGTTCTATTCTTTAGGGGAGAAGCACACTTAAAGTTTCATAAAAATGTGTAAGAGGACAAATGTGCCAGGTGTTATTGATAGTGACTTAATTCATGCTGGCATCTCCATACTTATTTCCCTGATTTTCCTTCTCTACTTCTTATGAGATAGGGGAAGATTATGTAACTTAGTAAAGTATCCTCATCCATGAGGCAATTGCTTTCTTTCAAATGGTAGATTTTACTACTTGGAAAGTGGCAGCTGCTGAAATGCAGGAAATTGTTTCCTGTGCCTCAGACTATAATTCACATGTGAATTAGTTGGGATGAAGATGGGCACAGGTGGAGGTGGTTTGTTATCCGAGTGAAGCCTAAGAGAGAGTAGGACCATCATTTTTTCCTTGAGAAACTGAGTTCCTTATCAAGAAATGCACTATGTTCCTAATAAAGTGCAGATTTATTAGGAATCACCCTAAGAATATTCAGAATAAGACAAAAATTAATTCACTTTAAATTAGTAAAATTGCTTAGATTTGGAAAGTTGTGGTTTAGATTAATGTGCAAATTTATCAAACCAGAGATTTCGGTTAAGCAGCCTGCTAAACTGCTGCAGTAAGGAGATTGTCACTTGTCTGTGTGCAGTTTTCTGCAGTCATCTGGAGGCAATTGCATCTCAGCTGTTTTGAGTTCTTTGCTGATATCTTATGTTTTAAATGGTCTGTAAGGTAGTCTTCTTCAAAGAACAAAGTCTTCTTTCTGCTTTACCAGTCATGTACTCACACAAAGCAAACACATCTGATACTGGGTAATATTTAAGAGCCCAAGGCTTTGTTCTGTGTGGACTTTGTAAGTGAGCAAAAAACCTCCTCCTTGCTGAGACATTTTTGCTGCATAAGGCACCTTCCATGGTGCTAGAAGCATCTGTTGTCTGGTTTTAGTGATGTTCTTCATAACATCCCAGTGTTCATCCTTTTGGCCCTTCTCTCTGGTCCCCCAATTTCACTACAGCCTCTCTTGCTCAAGTGGCATTGTCAAGTTGTCAAGGCTACACTGGCCTGAGTGTGCTGAGACAAGGTTTGTTTTGAAGTCACCTTGCAAGAACTTAGATGATCACCACTTGGTGATTTTTGCTTGCTATATATTCAGGGTCTTCTCTCTTTCCTTCCCTTTTTTTGCATGAAAAGTTTCTTGTGCATCTCTGTCTTTCTTTGTTTTCTGAGTTTGACATTGCTGGAGGTTTGCCTTTTCTATAGCAAAGTCCCATTTCCCCCATCTAGCAAAACAGCTTATCCTTTTTTTTTTTTTTTTTTTCCCGTTAAAATTAAAAGGAGAAAAAAGTTTCAGTTTTCCAGAAACCTTGAAACCCCTCCCCCTGTTCATTGTTATTTTCCAGTGGAGATCGATTATTGCACTAATTTAGCCCAACAACCACTCGTACGGATTTCTGGCCCCTGCATTTCTATGAATTCCACATTGCCTCTGGGCAGTTGGTCTGGTCTTTTCTCATCTCCTGACTTTCCTTCGGGGTTTAATAAAACTTACAGTTTAATATTTTGTCAACTTCTTGGATGCCCTTAGCAATCATTTTTAAAGCATAAGCATGTAATAATAATTTTCAATTCTATTTTGCTCCTTTTATATCCTTCCTGCAGTAAATGGATATGGTCTTGTAAGAATGTTTATATAGAGTTGGTAAGTTTATTGAAACCTATTTGACTAAAAATAGGATATCCTTTGCTGGATATGCTTCTCCCAAGCTTATGTCAGCACTTGTTGTCTCTTAGGCCTAAATTTTGTATGCATTTACGCATATGTTTAATTTTACAAATAAATTAATTTCCCTGAGACTGTCCCTGCATATGCTTTTGAGGAATCAAAACCTTAAACAGCTTTCTGATGCTGTGTGCTTCCTTTTGTGCAAATCCTTTCTACTATGAGGTGATCTAATAATGTCTTTAAGGAGAGACCCTGTTTAAAGTGTGGTACAGGGCCGATATCTGAAGGGACTCTTTCTTGTGTTCCCTGAGGAGCAGAGGTTTGACTCTCTAAGTGACCACCTAGGAACATGAGGTTTCCTGTTGTGCTCCTGCTGTCCAGAGTTGCTGGTCAATAAATTGCAGGGGTAGAAGGAATGTGCGAGGAGCCTGCTGCAGGAAACTCTGGCTGAGTGCATGATACTTGAGGGATGTGATATGCGACAGAGTTGTTCTCATTCCCTCAGGGAATGTGACATTGATCCTTGGCATGGAGATAGGAATTTGGACCTGCAGCAGGTAATGTCTTCCTGGAGCAGAAGAAGCCATGCATGAATGAGGTTAGGGCTCCCTGTCAGGATCTAGGGGAGCATCTTACAAGAAGGAGGATTCCAAAAATAGAAAAGGAGAGGTGTAGGAGGTGTGATGAGGAAGGGCTTATAATACCTGGACTTGAATGCTATAGGATGTAGCATTCAGTATGGTATTCATGGTATAGGACATGAGCATGCACAAGAATTCCTCACCCTCCACTGAAACCCTGAATTCAAGAGTAGAGAGACTAGAGCAGCCTCTGGATAGATGGCCCTGTTCTTTTTAGCCCAAAGACAAACTGTGACACAATGCTAATGCATGAGGCAGCTGAAAGGTAATTATTTCAGTATTTTGCACATGGAAAGAAGTCCCAGTTGTTTTGTGGCTCTCTATAGGAGTGACAACCAAACTCCTTTACCACTTGATGGGAATTAAACCCTCCATCCAATGAGTGAGGTCTGTGGGTTTTTTTTTGGGGGGGAGTGCATGATAATGTAGAGGAGATAGACAATATGGATGCTTTCCAAACACAGACCCCAAACATGGTTTAGAACAATTTAAGTGCTGTCTATACAGTAAAAATAGTGTCTGGACCTCTCCTTCTCACTCTTTTGTAAGCTGTGCTGCATTAACATGCAGAGCACTTGCAACCTCAGTATCACAGTGAATCACTGTGATGACTAAAATATTCTTTTCCAAATTAAACTGATCTTAAAATCGTGGCATGTCCTGGGTATGCTTTCAGCCATCCCTCAGCATTAGAAGCTTGAATTCAACAAGTGTACAAGTAATTCTGTTTCTTCTTTGGATGCTGTTTAAAGTGGGTGCTTAACTTCTGCAACGTGAAGTGGCTTGTTTCACTAATTTTTACTCCACTTCCACTTCACATGCACAGAAAAAAAAAGGGCCATAGAAAAGTGATGAATAGCTTGCTTTCTCAGAATACATCCCTTGAGTTTCTGGAGCTGTTAATTTGTGCACCAGTGATAGATCTTGAGCTCTAGCTTTCTATGTAAGAAGCAGAATTATTATTATGGGGAAATGATAGTAGCTGATGAATGGGTAACTTTATCAAGATGGTTTTCTTCCTGTTACTATGATGAAGAATAATCTGTAATTAGAAAGCTGTGTTGAAGTTTTTAGTCTGGAATCATCCACATCTTCTTTGATAGGTAGGCTTATTAATGTCTTCATTTCAGTTTTCTGATTGCCCCTTGCTAAATCCATGCTTTGCTTTGCAGTATTTGCTCTGATCATTTATTATGTTCTCCTTGTCAGTTAGGAGATGACCAAAGATAAGAATGTGAATTCGGTAAACTTCAGAACTCTGGAAAGACTAAAATCCTTTATCTCCACCTGGATACATTTTGGAATTCTTTTGGAACTTAAATAATAGGACTTTTTCTTTTTTCTTTCAGTTGTAGAAATGTCTGAAACTTGATGAGCATTGTAAAAAAATGGCTGAAGTTTATTTGCTGTTGCAGGTTCTATGTTATCAGCAGCAGTAAAAAAATGTATTTTAGCATCTAAACCATTGCCATCAGCCATCCTCCTTAGAGACTTCAAATTTCCTTGGGTAACTCTTTGAGGTTGTTTGCAAAATTAGGCAGATAATGCTTTTTCTTGGCTTACACGCAAGTTTGTTCTCTAAAACTTTGCTTATTTAAAACTATGGCATCTAGAAATTTAATATTGGATACTGGAGTAAAGCTCTGGTGAAAGTCACAGCAGAGCTGGGCAGCTAAGTTTTATTTATAAGTTGAGCTTGCTCTTCCACCTCTTTGACCTGGGCTTCTGGCAGTTCTGCTGGGTGTCAGGTTCCTCTTCTGCATCATTCTTCCTTGTGGAAGATGCGCTGCTCCCTTTCTACCCTCCAATAGTATATGGGGATGCTCCATTGACAGAATAGATTCTCTCTAGTGTCTCAAAATGTTTTGATGAATTAACTGTACAATTAATTGTACAGACTTCAGACAACAATGAAAGCGCCCATCCCAAAGAATTTGAAGTTTATCAAGTATCATCCCAGCTTATCTGAGCTCTGTTGTGTATGTACTTTGAGGCAGATTCATGATGATTTAGAAATTACATCCTGGAAAACCCCTTCCTTGTTTTGACAACCATTATTCTGATTGAAGTAACTGTGTGGCGGGCAGTGGCTGTTGTATCTTGCTAGAGTACTTCTCCCTGGGAATATGATGATACATTTTTCAGCACTACCCTTCACATTTATTGCAGGGATTGCCGCCTTGTTGCTAGATATCCTGGAGGATGGCATAACTGGCATCACAGTCCAAGTAACTTTCCCAAAATGGCTTCAAGCTGAAACAGTGGATAGTTAGATTGGATATTAGGAAGCAGTTCTTCACTATGAGGGTGGTGAGACACTGGAACAGGTTGCTCAGGGAAATTATGGATGCCCCATACCTGGTAGTGCCCAAGACCAGGTTAGGGCTTTGAGCAACCTGGTCTAGTGGAAGGTGTCCCTGCCCATGGCAAGGGTGTTGGAATTAGATGATCTTGAAGGTCCCTTCCAACACAAACCATTCTATGATTAGACATAATGAGCTCATATTGGGGGTGACAGGCAGTGCTAAGATTATGAGTACAGGGAGGGACAGAGCTTAAATGGCAAAAGTGAGGACGTGTGCGTGACTATGGAAGGTAACGCCCTGCATAACTGATGTTTGCAGATTAAACTAAAAGGCTTCTTGGAGATGTTTATAGTGAAGTTGGCGCTGGTGCTGATGCTGACTGGAGCATCTGATGCTGACAGCAGCATGGCTCTGAGACCATCTATGGCTCTGAGAAACAGATTAGGCTTGCAACAGTCAACCTGTTCATCAAGCATAACTGGGGCTTGGTAGCCTAGAGACTGTCTTCTGTGTTTGGGTTTGCCCCAGTCTCCCCAGCCCTGTGTTGCTCACTTGCTTTTCACATACACAGAAACTTGAGCCTCTGTGCCAGAACAGCAGTATTTGGTCTCTGCTGATACAGAAACTCATTTATCTTCTTGTGACTTGCTGTGTAGAGCAATAAGGGTTTTAAGCAGATAGGGCTTCTGGTTTCTGGAAAATAAGCTAACAAACTCCACTTAGCAAGCTTATCATTTCCGCTTACTATTTTTGGAAGTGTTTATTTTATAGCCCTGAAATTAATATCAGGAATGCCAAACAACAATTTAAAAGCAGAGGGATGCTGGAGTCTGGGGAGGAGGGGACTAGAGAGGGGTTTATATCACTGGGTTTTCTTCATGTAATTGGGTTTGTTCTTTAATCACAAGAAAACCAGTCATCTGTTTCTGAAATAACTGTCATTGCAATGCACCCTCTTCTGTTCTGATTTCTGCCATTTTTGGCAAATAGTGTATACAGTACAAAGGCCCTTGCAAAGTTATTAATCATTTTTGGCAGCCAGACTGCACTAATCTGCTGTCTGGTAGCACAGAAAAGTAGCAACGTGTGTGTTTTGAGACGTACTGATTAAAACTCTTGATACCTTTCTTACTGCAGTAAGAACTGCAGGAAAAAAAATGTGTGACCATGGAAAAAGCAGAACTCCTCAGCTTTTCTCCCCTGCCAGCAGCCCTACTCTGGGCTGTGCGGGGACCATAGTTGGGGCCAAATCTACACTGGTTTGCAGAATACAATCGAAGGCAAAGCACTGGGGAAGCAGTAGCTGTGATGGTGTAACACAGGTTTTGTATAGCAGAGGAAGGGCTAGTCTTCATATACCTTGCCTAAGGGACTTCATGATTTAGGAGTGGGAAGAATTCAGGACTTTCCTTGCTTGATTCCCATCAGGTGTTTTGAATCAAGGTTCCCTGTTGAAGGAGGATAACTTGATGGTAACGGATCAAAACCTTTCTTCCTCTCTAGTCCAGTGGCAACACCCTTTATGCCTACATCTGTAAAGCACTGAGTATGGGGAAGTGGTGACAGTAAATCAGAACTTGCAGCCAGCAGAAAGTTACTGTATGTGTGTGCTTTACTGCATCAACCAGATCTTCACAAATGCTAGGCTAACAGTTCACCTACAAATAAAGTCATTGGCCTTGGCTAAGAACACCTTCAAGTCTCAACTGTACTTGAAGTTCAAGCACTGACACACCTTAACTCTTCTGTATTTGATGAATATCTCCTATCTGTACAGAAAGGAGAAGCTCTGAAAAGTCCTGCAGTGTCGCAAGTCTGGGTGCAGATTTTTGGTCTAATTCTCTGACCAGCATGGTAGAAATAGAAGACAGATATGTGATTACAAAAGGTAGGATTGCTTGTGGCAGACAGACCTGTAGTGATTTTTCACTTCACCAATGGCCAGTGCATAAACGCTGTTTCGGTTACATGGAGCAGTACAAGATACTCTTGGGCAGAACTGGTATGATCCATCCTTCAGCTCTGTTATTTTCAGTCACTCCTTTTCATTCATATACAGTGTCATAGTTCTGCCAGGATCTTCCTGACCAAGTGGATTTTAAAGGAAGATTTCAGTTTGTCATATAATTAAAATGAAAGCTAATGGTGTTTATTGCTTCCTGCTTAGTGCAAAAAATTGGTCTAGGTAAAGGTACTTCTGACAGAGGATGTTTGGTTTCTTACCAATGGTAGAGATTCTTAAAAGAGTGCTAGCAGATTGTTGATGGTCTGCCTAATCCATTTCTAAGATAGTTAATGTACTCGTTTTGGTTGTTTGTTTTTGTTTTCCTTTTTTTAATTTTGAAGTTACTATTAAAGTAATAAGTCAATGTGAGCCTCACCTCACAAAGAAAAACTGAGATTTTGGAAAACCAGCAAGATATGAGCACAATTTGTCCAAGAAGAAATACACTTTTTCTCCTGTCTGAGGATTTATGAACACTGAAGCTCATCTTCCTGCGGTTGAGGGAGGCCAGCACCACAGGTGGTCCAATATAATTTTTTGTCATGTGGTATGCAGTGGCAAGGGCACCTACCATTGCAGAGAGAGCCTGGTTCTGCAGCCCTCCTGGACACCAGGCTCAGAAAAGAACTTGTGAAAGCAAAGTCCCCATAGCAAATTAGTGATCAGTGATGAAACCACGCATGGCTGAATCTTAAGTGGAAATAGCAAGAGTTAAGAGTCCTGTGCAAAGATCTCTTAATTATCAGGGAACATTTTTAATTGTATTGGTTTAAGATGGGTTTAGGGAATTGCTTAAACTACGAAGAGTACCTGAACAAGGTAGCCTGCTTGAGCTGACCCTGCCTGAACAAGGGCACCAGATGAGATCGTCTCCAGAAGTGCCTTCCAGCTTCATCTTTCTGTGGTTCAGTGGTTCTGCAACAGCAGAGGATCTGAGCTGCACAGTGCATTACACCACCTGTTCCATCATAATATGGAAAAGCCACTGAAAACTCAGAAGCAGAGCTAAGCTTGGTCTTTCACTCGGTCACCTTTTTTTGAGATTTCAACACAGTACGAAATGACGCAGGCAGCAGACTTGTTTTCATGGGCTTTATATATAATGGATTAAAAATATATGACTTTACTGCCCTGAAAACATGATAGAACAGCAACGACTCAGTGATCTGCAGTGGAAATTGAATGAGATCAAATTCCCTTTTTTGCTGTTCAGGATGCAGCTGCTTGTTGCATCACACAACACAGAAGTAGGTCTGAGGTACCTCTTGATTTTGGTGTTATGCACAGTGAAAGTATTTATGAGGTACAGAGGGGTCCAATCTTAATCCTAGTAGCTGAAAAAACAGCTCTAGAACAGCCATTTTTTTTCATAACAAAGCCTTTTCAAGTAAGAAACGATTTAAAGAAAGCCAGACTCATTCATGAAATCACATTAATATCATGTTCCTCCTCGGGATTCCTAAGATTTTTGGCATTTACTTAGTTTGTGTTTCAGATATTTTTCTGGGGTTGATTTATTATTCCTTTTAGTTTCCATCTTATGCTTTTGTTCTTGAAGTACTTTCCCTTTCTTTTATTCCTGTCCCACCAAACCTGATGGAAAGGCTGTTTCAAACAGAAACTGTATTTACAATTTCCAGCTATTCCTCCTCTTTCTTTAGAAGTGGTCTATGCTCTATATATCAGTATGGAAAAAAGTTTCATCATAATGATTTTTTTTTAGCAGCATTCAATTAATTTTTCATCTGTGCTTGCCTGTTATGCAGAGTATCATAAGGTGTCACTGGGGATTTGCATGCAGCCCTAGGACTTAAATTTCAATTGCTGTACATTGGCCTTGGATTTACTGGTATTATTGGCCAAACTGGATGTTACCCATGATAAAATAATATAGTCTTCCACTGATAAGGTGCTCAAAACAGCAGCAAAACGCCTCATTGTTTGGAGCACAAAGATGGGAGCTGTACGACTGCTTTTCTTGTGGGTACTATTTCATTCCCTTGCAGCCCTGCCCTATTTAGATGCAAAACCAGGTCCACAGCAATGCTGAAAGCTTGCTTCTCTTTATGCAGGAGCCAACACTGCTGATCCCAGGGTTTGTGGTTATTGGATAGGTTTATTTCCTAAGTCCCTGCAGCGACATCTGGGGTGAGCAATCTCCGGACCGCCTTGCCAGATTGCTCTGAATTTTAAGATGAAATCCTGGAATTATCTCTAAATATTGAAGTATGTGTTGCTGTGTGTTCTGGTGAAGAAGTTGTGAGAGTTCACCAGCTCCATTATCATATAATGCAGGGGAAAGTGAGAGAGAATAAAATAGCTTTCCAGTGCCTTATGCTTCACCCCTTCTGGTGGTGATCAGCACACCTTTCCGTAAAGCTTAGGAAGAAAACTGTGGTTTGTTTCCCCCCAAAATCTGGGTTTGCCTGATGAGGCAAATGTTTCTGTCCAAGGAAGAAGGGAAGCAAATTGTTCACAAATTCCTCAGTTAAAGCTCACCCAGCTGAACCTGTTTCGTTTCAAGAAGGTATGAGTGTCAGCTTAACAACAGTGCAAAGTTAAATTTTATCTCTGTCTCTTGATCACACAAACCAGAGGAATTCCAGTGGATGGACAGAAAGCATAGCTGATTACAACAACTAAGTTGTTTAGAAGGACTTAAGAAACAAGTGAAAATTCATCACTAACTGAATAAAATACCCCCAGATCCCCTACCCTTCCTCTGGCAAGGTGCATATGGGAGTGGAGGGGATGGTGTATTGTCAGACTTGTGAGTTTCATTTCATGCTAAATACTGTTTTTTACTGTCCTAAAGTTTTGCTACTAAATCGATACTTTGCACTGCTGCTGCAGTTTTATAACAGCATATCTTATACTGCAGTCACGAGTTCTTAAATTCTTTTAGCCAATCTATATTTTCTTCATTTTATAGAGTATTTTTGTCAGCTTCTGCTTTTATTCACTACTGCTGTTGAAGCAGCAGTAGCTTCATCTCTCTGAAAGTTCTGAGCTCAAAAAGATGAAACTCATAGTTGGGATTCCCTGATGAGTAGTTTGCTCTGAATAAAGGTGAAATGAGACTGGAAGGATTCTTCTCAGCCTGGATAAACCCAAGCCAGGCACAAGAAACTGAACAGTTAGCTGTTAAGGAGGGAGTTCTACATGGACAAAGTTGTCTGGCTAAAATAATACTATGGAGACTACACTCCATCTGGCTTCTTCCACTGGTAAAGGAGCCACATATTTAAGCAAGCAGTAACTGCTGCAAAAGCTGCCCCTCCATAAGTTTTCTCTCTGAGCACCTGAGCCATGGACGTGACTTTGGTATAGAGAAAATAGGTTTTCAAGCTGCTGACTGTATATACTAAGGATTTGTGGTGATGAATAGCAAGACCATCGCTAGGACTTGTCTTGCTGCATCCATAAACTCAGAACATAGTCTGGCTGGGGTCTGAATACTTTGGTACTGAAGTGCTTCGATTCATCAGAAGTTTTTCTATTCACAGAGAAAGCTGCCACTGTGGCCTTAGTATTGCTCCCCAGATGTGAAGCAGACCTACTGAAGCCAAGACTACACGGAAGAGAGAAGCTGCAGGAGGGCAACAGCAGTTACAGCTGCAGGATGTTTAGCCAAGTATCAGAAGAGCACATCTGGAAATACAGTGGGATCTCAAAGCCAGCCTTTTCTGCTTGACTGTTTCCAGCTGTGCAGAGAATAAAATACAAACAAGAGAGGTAGTGTTGGTGCTTCTGAGCCCCAAAGTGACAAATGCCAATAAGAATATTACAGTAAACTGAAGAACCTCTAATAAGAATTTATAGATGTGATTTCCCTTTGGTGGTTCACTGGAGAGAAAGGAGGCTAGTACAGAAGCATCTCTCTCCAAAAGATGTAAAGGCTTGTGATATCCTGGGCCATACTGCTGCAGCCTTCTGACAACACACCAACCCCTCCACTCCCATATGTACCTCACCAGAGGAAGAGTAGGGATCTGTTATATTCAGTTACTGATGCATTTTAATTTTTTTCTTAATGTCCCCTTCAACCAACTTAGTTGTTGAAATAATAGAAACATTTACAAATTTTTTTTCCTTATTTGAAGCCTTCAAATATCTTTGGTCCTATGCCTTTATCTACAAGCATTGTCTTTCACAGGCAAATCAGAACATTGCCTGAGCAAATAATGACTAAGATTCCTGATTTCCTTGCTTGCAAAAATACTACATGACATGTGAAAAATTCAGAGTTGCTTAATGTGTATTTGGCCTCATCTCCCCAGGCACTGGACTGGCAGAAGTCAGTGAGCAATCGTTTTGTAGAAAGTGCTTCGTTTCCAGTGTGGCTCACTCTGATTGTCCTCTACAACAATCTTTCTTGTCTGCTAAATTAGCATATGGGCAATGTGTGTTAAGTCATGCAATCTCAAATATTCTGCAGCTGGCTTCCAAGTGAAACTAATTTTAGCTCAGACACTTGTGAATGCTGGGAAGAGGTCTGGGTCATCAGGTCTTTCCCACTGTGATCCAGAAGGCAGCCAAAATCTATCTTGAAAGAAGTTAGAATTTCTCTTTTCCTCTTACCAGAATATTGTCCAGAAGATCTCTGCTCTTTTTTTTCACACATTGAATATATCTTTATTTTAATGCAATCACAGAAAAGGATGGAAAGTGCATTTTCAAAGTGTTGTAGCTGTCAGTTTATTTTGCATGTAAATTCCGGTGTTTCAAAGAGTGCAATTAAATATTCTGACTATAATTTTAAATATTTACAATTCCCTTAGTCAGATAAGACACAATATTTTTAGTTGAAGATATTCCCTAGACATCTGCTTTTTTTCCAGCCCATATGGTGGAATGTGTGTCACATCTCCTCTGTATGTTATGCCATATAATTACTGCAAAAAAAAATTCGAAGTTACTATCTAAAGTAAAGCAATTTAGAAATCTGGCAAAAAAACTTTCCAGAACTTTCATGTTCAGTTTGCAATCTGAGCATTCAGACATCAGTGTCATATTCTGCCCTTTCTCTTGAAATGGGTCCCGGGAAAATCAAAGAGATTAATTCCTTAAGTTTTTCATCTGGTTGGAAATATCTGTGGCTGATGGCACTAAGATAATTGCTGAGTGTGAGAAGCCTCTGGCAGGCTTTGGTTTTTTTTTTGGAACAATGCACATTTGTTATAGTGTTATACCGTAAATCTCCTCTTGGATGGCGGAACAAGCATGCTGATAGTATTGTTTGAAAAGAGTCTGGATTACTATCTCTCATGTGAAAGGATAACATGTCAGTATGATGCCCTGCACCTGAAATTTCTTAGGATTTTTATAAATCATCGCCTTTTAGCAAAGTAACTGTTGTGCCACAGCTTCAGTTAGGTGCTTACTGTGTCTGACAAACCTCTGTGTAATGTCTGTAGCAGTACTTAATAGACACTTAGGCCTAACACAAGAAAATGCTGAGAAGAAAGCTTGGAAAGTGAGGGAATCATTAGTGGTGTACTAGCTGTGAGTCTTTTGAACAAGAGCAAAGAATTTATTCAGAATCCACCTGCAGACCTGTACCTGTCCTGCTGAGGCCCTCTCACCTACTGATTTTTTGTTCTGTTCTTCCAGTGAGTACAAACAAAAGGCTGCAGTGAAAATCTCTAGGTCACTAACCGAAGATTAACAGCAGAAATGTGTGCTGACTTTTTGTTGCTGTTGCTAGAGCTAGCAGTCTTCATTCTGGATTTAGGCTTCCTCTGCAACATTTTGGGGAAATTAGGTTTGGTTTTGGCTATTCTTCAATTAAAACATTTATGAATTTATAAAATGCATTCTGTTATTTCAGCTAGATTAGAAAGGCAGTGCTCTATTACTCTTTCTGCATGGATTTGATACCAAGGGTTAATGTAATTAAGATTCTGAAAACTGATTAGAGCCATGTAGCATCTCAGGTTCATACCCTAAATGCTGGCTGTCTTTTGCTCACAACAGAGGTGTAAGTGTGTAAGAGTGGATGTACATTTTAGTAGGAGCTTAAATTGCTCAAGGCACTATGCTTTGAAATTGCTGTAGTATATTGACTGCTCTGCAACAAAATGAGTCCCTCAGACTCTCACACTGAGCTGCATCACCTCTCCTTGCTCTGTGAAACATATTAAGCAGTTGTGCGCTGTTAATGTCAAATGAGGGGGTTCTACTTTTTAAGCACTTTATGTTATTCATGAGTTAAACCCATTGTAGGTACCCAGTTGAGTTTGAAATTACTGCTGAAATGTTTCTGTAGCTGGTGCCTCTTCTTTCTCCTTTCTTAATGATATCAGCTTCCTCACCATTCTTATGGAGTCAGCTGCAGTTACTGAGCAATTAAAATAGAAAGGCATATGTAGGATAACAGTTCAATACACCTATTCTGGCTGTGTTGCTTATCAGCTAAGGTCTACTTAGGTTCATGCATTTATGCTGGAGGCAAAAGACAATTTGCATACAATCCTCTTACTGTGAATTATATTTTCCTGTTCAAATGCCTAGTTCAAACATGATGTCTGCTGCAGAAATATTATAGTGAAGAGTTATTGTGCCTTTTAACAAGGTGGAGAAGGTAGGGGATTCTCTGAATTTTACCTGCTTTCCTTGAAAGAGGTGAAATGTAAATGTCAACAACCTGCTAAAAACCCATTACAGTTTTTGCTCACCTTAATTGTTTCCAATTATTTTCAAGCATTGTCTGTTCATTTCACACTGCTGAGGGAGAGGTATTGAGTGCCCCTTAACTCTGTCTTGAGTCCTGCTACTAAATTTGGTTGCTGGATCCTCTTTGTTCAGCTTTTCTCTATTGAGGAGATGCTACAGTGTTTCTCAGTTGTTGTCCCCATTACCCATCTGTGACATTTACTTTCTGTTGCTGTGATTCTTGTCCCTTCCCACACTCAGCAGTGGTGGGTGGTTGGGAATAATTGCAGCCCTTTTTATTTAGGTTTTGGTGCCTTTCACCAGAATTTTTATAGACCTCTTGATATTCTGAGACCTGTCTTTGCCTTTCCCTAATGTATAATTATTCTTGTTATCCTTAATTAATATGTGCATTTAGGCATGCCATATTACTTCCTTTTCTTTCTTTAACCTTATTATAGCTCTTGAACAGGGGCAGTTCTGTTATTCTTTCACTGGTGAATTTCCTGGGACTGGTTGTGTAGCTCTTACTTGATGAGAAACATCAGCATAAAGCTAATACTGACTTTCTTGATAAGTGCATCAAAAGCCAAGGTGATTTGGGAACAGCACAGCATACATTTTACATTCATCCCACTTCTTAATTTCCTATTGGCACGTGATGGAGTGGGACCCTGATGAGTTGAAGACCTCTCTATTCTTCCTTAACAGAGAGCTACGCTGTGATGTGAGCTTGCTGCTTTTGGTAGGATAATCATCTCTGCTAGAGAGCTCTGGTCAGCATGTTTAGATGGTAAGCTGCCATGAGCCACTGTTTTGCTGAAATCTGGCTTAGAGAACCAAAGCAAAATAATGTAATTTCAATTACTTTTTCTTGTGTTTGAGGGTGACAATATGCATTCCATTTGTTTGACATAGGATCATAGAACCACAGAGTGGTGTGGGTTGGAAAGGACCTTAAGATCTTCCAGCTCCAATCCCCCTCCCACAGGTAGAGACACCTTCCACTAGACCAGGTTGCTCAAAGCCCCATCCAAACTGACCTTGAACACCGATAGGGATGGGGCAGACACAGCTTCTCTGGGCAACCTGTGCCAGTGCCTCACGACCCTCATAGTGAAGAATTTCTTCCTAATATTTAATCTAAATCTGCCCTCTTTCAGTTTAAAGCCATTCATCAGTCTGACTTGTAATCAGAGTCTGATATGCCAAGACCCCTCGTAGCGCTGGAGAAAGATTTTATATGATTAAATGTATAAATATATATGTATGTACAAATATATAGTAGACCCTCAATTTATGGAGCTGTTTGCAGTGCTATGCTTTAAGGGACTGCTTTGAGGATATGTTGAACTGGACTGTTCAAACATGTCAATAAACTGTAAAAGTCAGTGCCTATTAACAAGAATAAACAAATAATGCAGATATCAGTAATTCATGCATTTGAGTTTTTGTATCTTCCTGGCAGACAAAGGAGCTGGACTGGAAAATTTTGCAGTTGTATGTGTTTTGTTCCCCTTTAAACTTCTTCACAGGGTGTCAGGAAAGCTACTGGTGACAGAGCTTAGAATGCCTCTCTTGCTGGGAAGGGAGTCTGCTATCCTTTTAGCACTATAGAAATGCAGCCAGCAGTTGCCTGTGGGCAAAAGGACTGACCAGAGAGGAGCATCCACAGCTTGGATAATGAGCACCAATTAAGAACCTGACCTGGTGCAATGTAGCATAGGGAGAAAGGGTAGAAACTACAGGTGAGAAGCAAAAGGAGGTAAGCTTTTGAAGTAGCCTTTTATGCAAATGCTTTCTACTTGCCTATATTAATCCTGAGAAATTAGCATTTAATTTCTATAATTAGCCTTTCATACACTCTAAGGAAGCGAGCATACACTTACACACTCATTCTCATTTCTTTTAAATCTTGAAGGCTTGCTGCTCGGTTGCTAAAGCAGAGAAAAGACTTTAGTTGGAGATGAACAAAAAGCTGAACTTGCTCCCAGGGGTTGGTGAATGAATCATCAGGGAATTAAGCTTTTTTATAATGTCTAGAGGAAGGGAGGGGGAAGTTTGTGGACGTAAATTTAGTTTTCCTCAAAGGTGCTGATCCTGGCAGCCCATGGACTGCAGTCCAGTGGGTGCAGAGGAACAGTGGGGACATAGCCTGCTGCTGCATATCTGGCAGCTCCCACCAATTGAGTCATCACGTGGACAGGATGGTTCTGATCATCAGACCAGCACCCTGGGTGCTCATTTGGAGTGAGGCAGCTAATCTGATACTCATGAACGATGTTGTCCCCTGCCAAAGCATGGGTCGGCACAAAGGGTGAATTAAACGAAATTAGAAGGGGTTCAGTGAAGGGCAGCAAGTTTTTTTATGGGCAAAGAAGCTTCTTGTGCAGGAGATGGCCTGGAGGGAGGTTGTTTAGCTCAGGGAAGGGAGGTTTTTGTAAGAAAAGAAAATAGGTCAAAGGAGGTATAAAGTCATAACAAAATTGATCAAGATTTTCTATTTCCTTAATTTCAGAAATAGTGAGATTCTAGGTAGAGCAGAAAGCTAATGAATAATAAAATGAGAACTGGAATGAATTTTCTCACATAAGTTACTGGTCCTTGATAGCTGAGTATGCAGAGTAAACCGAGGGACTTTTATGCCCTAATTTTCCAAAGTTATTAGTATTTCTTTAATGTATGCTATGCTTTCAGTATTTGTACCATAAATCTGATCCTGAGAGTTCCTTTTTGAGTCCTATGGCTGAAATACCCCTGTCAGTAATTGATGCAGATCAAATTTTGAACTTCAAATGTGTGGAGCAATCCACAGATCAAGGACTGTGCATTGAAATCTTAGCAAATGCTCTGAGTAAAATGGAAAAAAACCTTGTAGGTAGCTTGCCAAAAAGAAGAGCCAGGGGGTGGAGAATGACTTGAGCAGTTTACTATGAAATATCCACTGGGATGTAGTATGTTATCTGTGGCTGAACATTATAAAGGACTCCTGCAGCTTTGCCAATAGAATAGAGAGAGCTGAGTACTAATTGCTGCGCAGCTGGAGCTTTCTCAGAAAGCAGATAAAATTATTTAGATACTTTAATTTTTGGACCTTGATTGTGTCAACAAAGGCATCCCACAATTATTAGGTGCCAGGATATCTGTGATACCTCTTAATAAGGGTTTCACATTTGTCTGATATTCTCTCAGCAGCTTCTGCCATCAGACTGAGGTGTGTTGAATCTCAGTCCTGGTTCAACTTGAATGCCTACTGTGGGATCTATATATACCAGCTTTCAGGTGGTGTTCAGCCACCATTGCAGCCTCCTGCTTGATGCATTATGCCATGCATGTTCCTTTTAACAGGAAAGAGCTTTCCTTCCGCCTTATCAATCTCTCTTGTGTGGATGCTGTGACTTAATCTGGCTGAGGGCAGCCCTGGTAGTAGCATCCTGCACACATATCCTCCTGGGAGTCCTCTGCACCCATCTCGCCACATAAAAACTGAAGGAAGATGGGAATCATTGATCACCAGAACTTGACCTCAGATGTTGCTTAAATTCAACTACTCAAGCAAGATAAAGGGCTGTGGCAGGATAAAAGGCAATGGGAAAATTAGAAACTTTCAGGAGGGTTCTCTCTTTCTCAACCCATTAGGAAAAAAATGCTGATATTTTGTACTCTCTGGTTGACGTGCCAAACCATCAGTTGGAGATGGAGCTGATGTCCTTTAATCTAGTAGGAACTATAAAAATCAAATACTTCAGTAGCCAAATGTCAGCTTGGTTAGCCAATAATACTGCTTCTGAATTTCTCCTGATGCTCTAATACTGCCAAACTTTGCCAAGGAGATTATTTTCTGCCCCTGATCGTTTGGGGATTTTGAAGTCTTGCTCTTTCACGTGCACAGGGTGGATGACCTTGTCTTTGTCCTTCTGTTCTGTAGCAGATAAACTTTACAGATTTAATACCTATTATGTATTTAGTGTGGTGTTCAGGTTTTTTTCTTGTGGTATGACTGCTATAAAAATTGTTTTCTATTTTGAAATATTCTGATATATTGAGGTGTTAAAGAAATAATTTTTTTTTGTTTTGTTGGGGGTTTTTTTGGTTGGGTTTTTTTTTTTGTTTTTGTTTTTTTTTTTTTTTTTTTAATGTTCTTTGGTATTATTTTCTCACCAAACCACTCCTGTCCACATAATCAAGACTACGCTGAATATGTTACTGGTATTTCATCTTGGTTCTGTGAAAATATTTACTAGATGTGATGTATGCTCCAGAAGGCTGATGAGGTTTTTTATTGCTGTCTAGCTAAGGGCTAGAACTGGAGCCATTTTCAGGCTGATGAAAAGTTCTAGGTGGGGACTGAAGCAGAGTCATTCCTCCACATTCTAATATTAGAGATGAGAAGCAGCTTGTCTTGCTTGCACCTGTTTCCAGCAGTCTTGCATATTTAGGACTAGAGATGTTATGTGTTAATTCTATCAGGAATCAATGAGGTAGATTAAAATTGCATACTTCAGAAACATGGAAAATACAAGGAAAGCACTGCAAAGTTACCAGTGCTTGAAATTTTTTTGTTATCCCCTGCAACAAACACAAAACTTGATGATTTAGTGCATCTGCAATTTCAGAGAAACATGTTGGAGATTATAAAGGGAAAACAACATTACATTGCTATGCAAAGCCTGCAGAAGGCATGCATAGACTCTCATACCTTCTATAGAACATAAATTCAGAAAATCTAAGCATAACTTCTAAGATAAACTTCCCAAAACTAGGACCTTTTTATTCACTTCAGTCTGTGACTTCTCCTGCATAATCTGCGTGTAATAGAGAATATTGTTGGTATTTTGCTGGCTTCTTTCTTCTTTTGCTTTTAAAAAGCAGAGCATGTGGGAGTGTAGGAAGAATACTTTCCAGTTTCTGAAGCAATATGTCCTGTAAGATTATTATGACAACACACCGGTAGTATTTTTGTGTATGTATATATGTGCTTTGAAACAAAATTCTTAATAGAAACAAAATTCTTGATAAAAACAAAAGCCAAGCACTACAACCAGAATCTGAAACTTCAGGTACTTGTTAAATCCAAGCTAAATTCCCTACAGGGCCAATCATGGGAAGAGACCTAGTGCTTAGAGGGAAGTGTGACGGTGAAATCACTTTGAGCTGTCACCTTCATCTACATAGGGTTGAAGAATGTGTCTGGAAGAAATCATAGACCATGCAGTATCTGCTACTGCACCGGTGGTCTTGGTGTTAAGGGAAGGACTTACCACTAGAAATAGTTCAAACACGATTCTGATAGTATTTTGTACTTTTAAAAGCTCGGAGAAAGCAGCAGTAATGTGTAACTGTCTTGGGTTCAGCTGTAACAGTCATTTTTCTCCTTCTTAGTAGCTAATTTCTGTACTCTTGCTGGTTGTGTTCATGCTGTTCTGTCACAAGCACCCATCTGTGTCCTAAAAACTAAGATCTCAGGCTGTGTCACAAATCCTTTGGCATACCCTCCTAGGTGCTTCCCTTGGAAAGGCTGTGGACAAACTCAGAATACTTGCTGCATCTCAGTTGGATCCCACTTAAGTTCTGGAGGACATCCAGACTTGCAGCCATGGTCTGTTAATAGGTATTGTAACAAGCCATGTGACATGGACCTTGCTGCCACAGAATACTACTGCAGTATATCTTTTAAAAAGCTCTTGGCCTTTGAATAACATCTACAAGGCAGAATTATCATTACATGGTGCCACCACATGCTAAAGCCTCAACAGGGCAGTATATTGCAGGGCTGTTTCAAGATAGAGGACATTGCTAAGTTTATGTTCCTCCATCTCACCAATTTTGGGGATTAGAGGTATTTGCTCTTTGGCAGGGCCTAACCACTGACTGTAAACATGGAACATCATCTTCAAAGGTGTCCCGAAGTGGAACAGCTCCATTAGAAGAGGAACGAAGATGCTCACTGCTGCTGCTGTGAGCTTTTGCTGTAGTCTGTAGTAGTTATGGAGTCAGATTGCATTAATATAAATGAATTTCCAGTCTTGGACCCCTTCACAAGGAAGCCAGCTGCCTTGCTTAGTCCTGTGTAAGTCAGAGCCCAAAATAAAGACTTCTTGCAATGTTGCTCTAGGAATGAAATACGAAATGGGCAACTTAAAATCTTAAGTAGTGGCTATTGAATCAATTGCTAAGAGCCTTGTCTTCAGGCTTGGGTGCTCAGATGTACTAGCAAAAGTGCCCATCTCGAATACTCATCTGCCCCAGTGGTATACATGTGGAAATAATTCTGTTAGGATCTAAACCTTTTTAGCCTTATAAGCTTTTGCATTTGGTGTTAGGGCATTGGTCCATGTAGAAAAAGAACTGATTCTCATCTTGCTCTAAAATTCAGATCAAACAAAATGAAGCCCTTGTGATATTCTTCTCTTTTGTTTTAGTTTTTCCTTACGTCTATTGAGAGGACTTGGAAGATTATCTTCTTGTTTGGCTACTTTCTACTCCAGTGCAAATGAGCAAAACCAGCGACTGTATATGTTGCATTCTCTGTCATTTGAAGCTGAGGCATCAGGATTAGAAATTGTTCTGGAAGCTATGTATTCGGTGGGGCAGAAGCCTTGTGGTTAACATGGGAATGACAGGGTGAACTTCCATGAAGTGACACTCAGGTAATTAGAAGTTAGATGAGGCGGAAAGGTCAGTCCTTGCTTTATCTGTGGCTTTTCCCAAGGCCTATTGAGAACCATTTTTTTTTTTTTTCATCATATCTATCTCCTTGCTTTTATTCAGTGGCAATTTTGTAATTCTGCAGGGCCAGAAAGAACTACTGGTCTCTTCCATAATAAAGTCAACAATGCTTCCCAATCTAAATACTTCCATAAACTAAAGGAAACCGTTACTTTAAAAATAAAATGAAATAATCCAATCTTAGATTCATAATTACTTAAAGTTGTGAATCCACTGATTTAGGCCTTGGGAGATAAGTAGTCAGTCCCAGATTTTAACATGCTTGGGATTTTTTTTTTTTAAGATACCTTTTACAAGATTACTTTTAAGGTTTGATAGAAAAACCTTGCAACTCCCACCATGAAGTTCTGCTAGACTTACTATCTACTTTCAGTCTTCAAAGCATGTGTGGGTGGTAATTGATGTAGACTTATTGAAGAGCGGATATAAATGCCAAAAATATTAAAGCTCTTAAAATGTTCTATTTCTATAGAAAAATGTATCTACTACTTTTCATTCTGTTAAATGCTGAGGTTGGTATTCAGTTGTCTTCTGTATAAAGACTAATAGTCAACGTGTGCTACTTTTTGGTCTGAGTTTGATTCCCATACTAAATGTTTTGTGGTTTATCCAAATTTGGAATATAGTCTTCACTGCTGAAAACAAATAGGATGATGTATAGGTGCAAATTTTTTTGTATTTTAAATGCATCAACTACATATTTAAAATTGACTGCTAATGCTAATTTCACGGGAGAAAGCTTTACTCTATTTTTCAATGGGACTTAAAATGGTTGTCATTATTTTTCCTTATAGTAAGTTGTGAAAGTTTTTATACTCTACAAAAAAGTAGTATATGACACTTTATTTGAGATTCCAATCCATTTTGTCACCTACTTTTATGGCTATTAAGACTTAAAGCCTTTTTCTGTGGTAAGTGCTGCACAGACACCTTCTAGGAGCATGGTCTATGTCCTGATTACAAATAGGGAAGACAGAACCAGTGCAGGGTGAAACAGCTTGTCTGAACTCACAGAGATCAAGAAGAAAAGTAGGAGCAGGAGACAGGTATCCTGCCATTCCAAGCCAGGCTGTGTGACTTCATGTGATATACAAATCTGACACTTCACAAAAAAATTAGAGAGTATTCTGTTAAGAGCAAAGCTTTACTGGTAAAGCAGAGGCTGGTGGTCTCTGAGGGTGGCAGCTAACCAACAGTGTTACAATAATTAATTACTATTCAAAGTTCAGAAAAGGACCTTTAAGTAACATTATTGTAACTTTTCAAATCTTGACATTTCAGAAACCATAGTGGTAGCTCAGAGATGAAAGTATAAAAAGGCCCATTATCTGGAGGTTTGGCTGGCTGACAACTGGTGATTATTTTTCTTACGAACTATTTCAAGTGTGTGTATGAAAAAATTATTTGAGAAAATTGGGACAACAGATTACTTATTTCTCTATGTGTCATAGGAAATGTGGAAAAGCATGTAAATAGCTACCACAAAAGCACTGCACTCACCCCTCTCTACCTGTTTGTCTCAATCTTGTGTGGGAGTTAACTTAAAATAACAATAGACTCCACCTGTGGTTATCACTGCAGTCTGTTTACGTGCAGTGAGGCTGATGAACTTGGCAAAAGCAGCACATTTTAGGTGCTCTGCCTTGATCTGAAGGAGACTATACAACTAATCAAGGAATTACTATAGCTTCACAAAAAGAAGAAATTTCACTTATCCTGAAATACACACTTTTAAAATGAGGTACTTAAATAAATTCTTTTCTTGAAGAAGTAAAGAAATTAAGAGAATTAATACCTTACTTTATCTGGTTACAATTGGATAGAAAATGGGGGATTTTCATAAATTGGGGTACTAGAATTTGAATGGAAGCTACAAAAGAAGCAACTGGGTACAAGCTATTCCTGGACATGGCAGGTACTGGGGAAAAGAAGTAGTAAAGGACATAGAGTTTTGGGAACAGAAATCACATAACTGTTAGATATGACCTTGTATATTAAGCTGTGGAGGTGAAGGAAAGAGCTAGTCTTCTGAATTTAAAAGACACAATTTCCCCAGAATGAGGGAATTGATGGGCATATGTAATTGGATGTTGTTACTGTAAGGTCATGGTGGAGGCAGGGGGGTCAGCATGAAGGCAAGACTGCAACTAATAATGGCTCAGCAGAACCTATTTTTTCTGCAAACAACTATTTAGAAGGACTGGAATGACCGTGTTTATTAAAGAAATTATGCATGCAAATTAAGAAGGAAAGCAAGGCTCATAGATTGGGAGGGTTATTAAACAGAGATTGACCACAGGCACAGAAACTCATGTAAGTTTCTGAGAAAAAGAAAATTTTATATACAGTCCATAAAATCACTTAAAAACATCTTTCTGATTGCACTCTGAAAAACAGGTCAGAAAAGGTGTTAGGTAGATTGGTTACTCTATATTTAAATGCAGGTCAAAATCTATTTGTTACAACAATAATTGCTAGAGGAGTATTTGAAACAAAGGGAAGGGGAACTCATGAATTTTTCTCTCACTTATTTGGAATAGGTTGTAAGGACTCTGGGAAAATGATTATGCTTTCACATTGCGTCAGCTTTTAAGCACATTGAAAATGTTTTTATGTTATTCTGCAGACTTGCCAGCTTACTACCAGGCTGTACGTCACACCTTCAACAACATTTAGCCAGATGAGGTACAGATATAATTTGGAGTTTCTCTGAAGTATCTTGTCTCTTTCTCAAAGTTTTTTTGTGATGTTTTGGTTTTTGTTTGTTTGGGGGAGTTTGGTTGGTTGGTTGGTTGGGGTGTTTTTAGTGTTTTCCCTTTGATTTTGGTGTTTGCCACAATGTGGTTTCCTGAGGAGCACTTCAATTTTAACTTTGGACAACATGTTTGTAATAATGTTTTCTCCAAAGATGAAGGGGAAGGAATTTGTGTTCTTACTGAATGGTGTAGTCTATTTAGCTTCTTTCTTTATGTCATTATGTCAAATGTTATTTAGGGGTGTGATGTGGACTTCCAAGAGCCTTAGGCTAGACTTTCATGGAACTTGCAGGGACTCCGTGTAATACAGGGTGGTTTGTAACTTAAGCTGGAAAGCACATCTGGAAGACCAACTCTATCCTCTTATTAAGAACAGGTTATACCAGGGTGCTTCAAGTCCAGTTTTGAATATCTCCACTCGGGCAACTCTCTTCACAGTTTCACTACTCTTGCAGAGTTTTGTTTTGGTTCATTGGTTTGTTTGGGGGGTGTGGGAGGGGGTGTTTTTGTGTGAGGTGGTGGAGGTGGTGGTTTATGTCCCCAGTCTGTGACTGGACTTGCCATTGTGTCCATTTTTTCTTGTCCTATCACTATGTACCTCCAAGAAAAATCTGCTTCAAAATTTTGCCAGTAACTGTACAAGCTGTTTGCATTTCTGAACAATTTTGGAGGAAGGAACCTATCTCTCACCTGTAATTTTAAGTGTAAAACCACCTAGAAATCTGGTCATGACCAGGCAGCAGTGATAGTGGTGGTTCTTTGTACTTTATTTGTCTTCCACAGTAAATTCCTGAATCTAATTTTAGTGTTAAATTGTAATATATCTCGAAGAACTTGAATTACAGAAATTAGTGCCTTGTGAATTCCTACAGATACAAGATTTTTTCATGGCGCTTTGCTAAGAAAGCATTCCAACTTTAAACATATAACTTCAGAAATCCCTTTGAGTAAGATGATGCTTATGTACAATATCCATTATAAATATATTATTCCATGTAATTCCAGTGTACTTTTAGTGTAAATTATTAACTAGGCTAACATAATGTTCATAACTGCATAATTTTGACCTGCTAAACTCTAAATGAAGATATAAACTTTTTTTTAAAAATTGCGTTCTAACCTGCAATTAATGTCCTAAAATAACTGAAAAAATTTCTTCTTTTTTCTTCTCCTAAAATCACTTTCTCTTCCCCTTCCACTAATGTGTAAGTGAAGCTTGATGAAAATTGAGCATTTGCAGCCGAATTCTGGGAAAGATGTGGGACATGAGATGGTACTTGGAAAATTCTCAAGAAAGATTACAGGTGAAGGATTATTCAAAAGGAAGTGTCAGAGGAGGCTTAAGGCAAAGAAATAGCAGCTGTGTGGGAAATTATATATGTTCAGATGCTTTCACAGCGGAACTGATAAGAAATTAAGGAGGTCACTCTGTGTTACTGATGACTGCAATCATTGTCAGTATCCCCTCCTTAAGCTGCTGAAGCTATTAGCAAAGCTTTCTTCCCCTTCTTCCTCCTGCCCATTTTCTTTCCCGTTTCTCCCCCCACCATAAGTAGAAATGAAGGAGATGGAATTTCAAAGACTCTGCTGTGGTAGCTGAGGCATATGGTTGAAATTAAGAAAGTAAAGACAAGAGAGTGTCAGGTTTCTCCAGCTGTTGGTGGGTTTCCTTATTTGCTTTCCCTTTGGTTTGCATAGTAGCATGAATGAGCACCATGGTGTTGGCTCCGATTTGAAATGTTCATGTTCAGCTACACAGCTTTAGTGGGATCAGGCCATTCACTTGGTGCTTTTTAAAAGTAACCTCAAAGCAGATTTCTCTCTTTTTTTTTTTAAAAAAAAAAAAAAAAAGAAAAGGAGTTTGTTCAGTAAATTGCAATTGGCTGGAAAAATCAAGACGTAGTTCAAATAGATTTATCTCCTTGTTGATTGAAGCTGTACTAACGTTAGGTGAGGGTATCTGGGATGATTCAAAAATGTTTGAACTAGCATGAGGTTAGAAGCATTTTGCCCTTTACCTCTTCTGTATCCATCTCTAGCCACCTGGTTGATAACATAATTTTGTCCTAAAGTTTGCTGTGGGGAATGACTCTTTCATGAGTGCTCATTACAGAAATCTTTCGGCTTATAAAACATTTTTGCCTTCAGAAGAAGGGAAGGTGAGATCAAAGAATGCCAACATATTCAGGCCTTGAAAGGTGTCATTCTTTGTCTTGCAGAGGCTGTTCCATGTGAGGGAGTGTGTTAGGCCCTGAGCTTTTCTCATAGTCTTAAGCACTTTATGATGAGCAGTGCAACCAGCTGCAGCCTGAGTGGTCTTATTCAGCATAGCTGCTTTGTGAAGCAACTTCGTCTTGCACCAGCCAAGGATGTAACCAAGTTGTTTCACACTTTAATCTCAAAGCCTCCTTGTTAATATAGCAGTAAATGTACTCGTTCCAATTAAAATTACTTCTTCTCAGGTAAACATATGCTGAGGTCCATGCTTTGTCACTTTGAAATAGGATTTCTCCAACTTTGCTAATTAGCAGCATTGCCCAAACAGAAAGAAACATATGGCTCAGGCCATGCTGACTTGAAGTCTTAGGAGTCCTGCTGGAGAATAATTAAAGTGATTCTGATTTACTCATGTGATGGAGAAAGAGCCATTCTCATTTGGCCTTGTCTGAAAGCTCTGGAACAGTAAGGTGCCTTGGCAGGAGAGCTGCAGTAATTAGCATGAGCCAGATTGTTGTTATTCAGATAGCTTTGTTGTGTTAAACAATCATTTCTAATTATTAAGAGACTTTACATAATCCATGCAAGATCTCAAGTTTACCAGTCTCTAGAACCCTGTGGTTAATTTGGTTTAGTTTAGAGTTAATGGGTGAGAGATTTCAGCATTTCAATTCTTCTTGAAATCAGGTAGGTTCTGAAAATTAAAAACTCCCTCCTCACATATGGGATCCATTCCTTTTTTTTTTCTTTTCCTTTTTACTGATAATACAGTGCAGTTTTTCAGAGGTGTACATTTATTTTTGTTTTTCCCTTTTGGAAAAGATTGATGAGAAGAGATGTGTATGGAAAGTGCATATTTCTTTATTGAGCAAGTGGAAAATTTTAAAATGAAGTTTTCACTAAAATATTCCAAAACAGCTCAACACACTTTCTGGAAAACAGGCAGTAAAAGGTGTTTATGCAAGTAAAAGCCCACTTTCCTCCCAAGAAAAAGTTTATGCAGAAATTTTACCCAGCATGAATAATTCACTTTGCTCTCTTGATGTTCACCAGGAACTGGAAATAAGAACCTGTTTTCACATCACCGTAAATTTTACTCCACAAATGACTGTTTAATAAATGTATGTGTAGCCTCATGCATGTTGCTGAATGTAAACATGAATGCTGCTGAATAAATGGAAATTAAATGGTATAAGTTAGGCATCAGCTGTCATAAATATACACTGCTTAGAAAACGAGGAGTAAATAACTGAAGTCAAAACCTTTATTCAGATGCAAATGATATGAATACCATGAAATAGGAAGAGCTTGCACTTCTTGGTTGAGAGAATCTAATTTTCAAAATAGGTTTCTCTGTATTCTATTTAATGTAAGCTTTTAGTGATCTCTAAGATACCAGTATCTGAATCTGGGTAAGTTGAAATTAAGGCCAAACCATGGTTTAGTTTAGAGTCAGGTTGAAAACTTGGGTGCTTCAAGCTTTTGGCTGAAGCTTAAAAAGTGGAAGGATGTCTGTTATGAGTTGAACTCTTGGTCAGATAGTATGATGAGAATGGCTCCTTTTGAAGGCTTCATGCTGCCCTGGAAATGGAACATAGTGGCTTGTAGTTTTGAAGGTAGAACTGTTTGCTTTTTTTCTTCTCAGGAGATGCATCCAAATTGCATTGTCTATAGAACCATAGAAAATTTTTCTATTGTCTATAAAATAGACAATAAAATAGATTTTTGATATATTGATAGATGAAATTATTATTGTCTGTAAAATAGACTAATAAAAGTTCCATAGAGCTATAGAAATTAGTCTATATTATAAATGGGATTTTTGGGAGGCTTTTGAAAGTTTTAAAAAACCTGAGTCTTTAAACTTGATTCCTTTTATTTAACAGTGGAAGGCTCTGGGTTTCAGATGCCAAAATTTCAAAACTCACGTACAAATCTTACTTTGTAAATGGAAAATTTATGTTGGTTCTGTAAATTACCAAATATTTCATGTGCTCCTTTCAGGAAACAGCTGGAAATCTGCACTTCAGGAACTTTCCATTCTAATACAGATGTGTGACTTTCTGTAATGTATAACTGTCCTTTATT
>JANRGW010046443.1:24038-46375 GCA_024733675.1 Psilopsiagon aymara | reverse complement strand
ATAACTGTCCTTTATTTGGGGGGGTGGGAGGGAGGAGAATATATCCTACATCTCACATTTAGTTTGTTTTATCTGGTCAAGGCTAATTTCTGCGTTGCAAAGAGCTCCTTACGTTTTTCTGAGCCCAACCTACTATGCACAGAAGTCAGCTTTTAGGCCAGATCATAAACCTCAGGAAAGTAACTTCTTCTCCCTCCTTGCTGGCAACTTAAGGAGGCAGATTTCTTAAGACTCAAATGTGAGACAGGAATAGAACAGGATTTTGCCAGTGTGTGATGCTGCATATTTGAGGAAATTGCAGAGGATCTGTGCTTGAGGAGCCAAGAAGCCTTGCATTTTGCATGAGAATTTGACATGTGGCTCTCTGCACCAGCGGAGGGCACTATATGGGCTTTGGTGCCTAAATTATTTACAGTTAGTTGAAAACCATTCTGTTTCATTGCTAATATATGTTTTACTCAAACAGAAACTGTAAAATTATCTGAGGCCCACCCTAAGCATGAATCTTTGCCTTGCTCTCAAAGAGCACAGCTCTCCTTCTAAACCGTAACTCTGTGTGTGACGCAGGAGTTGCCATGGAAAAATACGTTGAGCCAATCAATCATGATTTATTTATAGCAATTAGAATGCACATCCCAAGAACCACTAGTAACTTTGATTTAAAAAAATAGTAATAATCCAGACAAAGGATTGAAGCACGTAAATTGCTGGGGACATTTGTGAGTCTGTATGGTTAGTGTGTTATTTACATAATTGGCTATGTATGTTCCTAGACAGAGCTTTGAATTACCGGTGCTACTGATAATGTGCTTCCATAGTTCTGCTGCTGATAATGCTGATGTTGTATATCTACCATCTGTTCAGTGACTACCTAGTGGGTATATTAAATATCAATAAAAGTGAGGTTTTTTTTCTAATCACCTCTTTTTGAAATTGTTTGTGTAAAAGTGAATGCTTTGGAGAAATCGGTATACCTGTATCTTGCTGGAAACATGGTACCTAGGGTCCTTAGAGCTGGATACACTTGCCTGCAGTTCTTTAACTACAATAGGCAGTGAATGTCTTCCTCCTCATGGCTTTGAATTGCATTCAGGCAGAAACCTTTTATATGTGTAAATTGCATTCAAGCAGAAATCATTTAGATTTTTGGTGAACATGAACTGTATTTCATTGACATTTTTTAAGTAACTTCTCTTGATATCCCCCTATATAAGTGCTTTATCTTTGGGCAGTGCTGAAAATTAAACAAAGAAATGTACAAGTCTTCATGTTTAAGTGTTTATTTGTTTAAAAGGTCAGCACCCTTAGGGGTTTTCTTTATTCTGTAGGGAGGTGTCTTATGGAGACTGTGACTCTGTTAGAAGATAAGGAGTTCCTCTGGAGTTTATTGCTCTAGTCCTTCCATCATTATGTGGCTTGCTGAGTATCATTTCAATTTGGCAATGAGTCGGGAGTGTCATCGTTCTTTGATGTATAGCTCCCTCAGAGGGTAAATCGATAGTCTTTTCAGCACATCACTTTCTCTCAATAAGACCATTGCTGGGGGAATTCTTTCAATTTTTCAGCTGTCATATTTTGCATTGAAAATGTAGTGTTAAGGAATGAAATCAACCTTCAAAAACCTGAAATCAGGTGCTGCATTGCTGGTTTTAATTGCCTGGAGTTTTATGTGGAATAGAAAACCTAGGTTTCACTGTCTTGGAACTGGATATGTAAGAAATTTTTCTGATTATACCTTCAGCCTTATCTTGTTCTCTCCTGGTTCTTGGGACTGAATGAGACTTTCTTTCCACCTATTCCCATTGAACATCCTTCAATTGGCTTACTACTCAGATGGCTGTGGGGCTCCACTGCAAGTGTGTAAGGGTTGAGGTATGGTATGGAATGAGATGGGTCAGAAGACTGATGCTTGGGTAGGATGCCTGCCATTGTCAGGAAGCTCTTCTGCAAAAGAGAGGGGCTTTGAGAATCATGGGTGTGCATGCAAGCAGCATGAGACAGTGGTTTTGGGGTTTGTGCATCCTTGAGGATTCAGCCTGTGCACTGCTGGCTTAGGCCACACCATGCATTCATCAGTGTAAGAATGTCATCCCTCAATTCTCTCTTGCATCCCTGCTCAATTTGCCAGCAGGTTAATAGCACCTGCTCCTTGATGAGTTTTACTGTCACTTATATATGCCATAGGCAATATCTCACTTGTGTGGCATTTTCTTTGGTGTATACAATAATTTTGCTACCCTAGATGAACTGAGAAAATCATAGGGCTCCTCTGGAAGTAGAAGGAAAGAGTTGTGCTTCTTGAGAGCGCAAAACATCAATGGTGCTGAAGCTGAGTGAAAGTTTACCTTGCTCTGTATCTTGTCTGTAAAATAGCATCTCCTGAGCTTAACAAAGAAATAAGCTGCCAACAAAGTGGTTGCTTTTCCTCCTTTGTTACTAGAAATTGCAACTTCAGTTGACTGGATGCTTCCTTTGTCTGCAGGCTGCAAGTTAACAAATGCTTCCCTATCTTTCTTAGTAGTTTCCACCTCCAGTACTTCAGAGAAATGCCTGGGATTGGGATGACATTTTGAGCTGGGATTCATCAGCATCAACTGACATCTGCACTGCAAGCAGCTGATCTTACTTGTTGTTGAGACTTTCTTCAAAGTTGATGGAGAGAAATGGATATTTTTAAGAAAGGATTTATTTCATGCCATGACAGCTATTCAAAATCAGATGCATTGAACCTTAGAAATTTCTATTTATTCACTGGTCAGAAAGGAGACTGGACAACTAATTTTTAATTTTTCCTATATCTACTGGCTATGAAGAACCTGCTGTAGCTTCCAAGTATGACTTTTACTGAAGCATTTTGTAGTTTGTTCTGCCCAGGCAAACTATGAAGGTTCTGGGGTATGAAAGTGAAATGCAAAGACCGCGAAATATGAGTTCTCTAGAAAAATAGGAGCTTCATTAGTTCTTGTAGCACTTCTGAAATTAGTAAGTCTTGTCTTTACCACTGGGAGTTTAGAAAACACTTTCAGTATTTACTGCTCCCAAACACTGCTTTTTCAGAAAGGTTTTGAATGGAGTAATAATCATAGAATCATAGAATAGTTAGGGTTGGAAAGGACCTTAAGATCATCTGGTTCCAAACCCCCTGACTTGGGCAGGGACACCTCACACTAAACCATGCTGCCCAAGGCTGTGTCCAACCTGGCCTTGAATACCTCCAGAGACTGAGCATTCACAACTTCCCTGGGCAATCCATCTGAGTGCCTCACCACCGTCACTGTAAAGAACTTCCTCCTTATATCCAATCTAACTTCCCATGTTTAAGTTTAAACCCATTACCCCTTGTCCTCTCACTACAGCCCCTAATGAAGAGTCCCTCCCCAGCATCCCTATAGCTCCCCTTCAGATACTGGAAGGCTGCTATGAGGTCTCCAAGCAGCCTTCTCTTCTCCAGGATGAACAGCCCCAACTTTCTCATCCTGCCTTCATACGGGAGGTGCTCCAGTCCCCTGATCATCCTCGTGGCCCTCCTCTGGACTTGTTCCAACAGTTGCATGTCCTTTTTCTGTTGAGGACACCAGAACTGTACACAACACTCCAAGTGATGTCTCAGGAGAGCAGAGCAGAGGGGCAGGACCACCTCCTATGACCTGCTGGTCACACTCCTTTTGATGCAGCCCAGGATATGGTTGTCCGTTATGAGTGAAGAAATAAGCATGTATACGAATCAGGCCTTATAAGGACAAAAAGCTTCATAAGGTAACACATAAAGCCATTTTTGGTTCCATTTAAAATTTAGTTTCCTAAGAAATAGGACAGAGCTACAAGCTATCAAATCAAATAGGTTGGGGTTTTTTTTAAGTGTGGAGATTGGGGTAGCATCTGGACTTAATGATCTTAAAGGTCTTTTCCAACATTATTCCATGATTCTATATAACTTTTTTGCTTGTGAATCCAAACCATGAAATCTGTGTTCTTATTCCTCTAAGGAATATTTTGTTTGAAGAAGGCTAACGCCTAACTGTGGATAAGCTGCTCTCCACTTGTTGCTTTGCCAGCCGTAGATTCTTGCTCTGAATGAATTGCACTTAACTTTTCTGGTCATACAGACACACGGGTTCACCTGTGAATATTTGCATGGATCAGCTAAGACTCTGAACCTCCCTGGAAATTGCTGTGGGAATTAAGTGACCAAATACTTTAAGAGACTTTGGAAAATCTCAACATAGGGCCAGCCTTTGTGTTTGGTAGGAAACAACCAAAAAAAGTCAAGTTAAGAAAAGACAAAGAGCCAGCTCATTTCTCAAAACTTCTTGTATCCTCCAGAAATAAATGGCTTCAGGAACTCTGAGGTATTTGGCTGCCTGTCACCCCAGCAGTTTGCTTGGTGGGTGGCCTGGCTGTGCTGGCCGTGTCTACACAGAGCTTCTGTGTAGATGAAACTCCTGAGAAAGCTGCCTGCTGTCCATCAAGATTTCAGTGTCATCAACACGTTCCTGTGCAGCACTCCTCAACCATCTGCAGGAGCATTTTTCTGGTGGAAATCTCTTCCATCTGAAAATCCCTAACCAATTTTATCAGATAGCTCGGTGTGTGAATCAATGCTATCTGGAGAATGTGCCACATGTTCGTTGCATTAAATAGGGTGAATGTGCAGAGGGAAAATACTCTCCAAGCTTGCTGTGATGGATAATGGAGCTTTACATCTTTCCGTGAATTATTCCTGTCTTTCTCCTCTATCTGGTGATCTCAGTTTAACTCTTTCATATTTGTCCATCTCCAGTGCCTAGGGTGCTATGCAAAATTGTATTGAATAGCCACATGCAGACAAGAGGTTTCCCACTGCCCATACTACAATCTGCAGCTGTGCAGAATAATTAATGGAGCTGGGGAGAAGTGTTGAAGTCCATTTAATTGAATGTGTTACTCTGACAATTTAGAATCATTAAATCGTGGAATCATATCATCATTTGAGATAGATAAAAATTAGAATGTTCATGAAAAATCAGTGACTCATTCATATTTCCTAGAAGTAGCCATGAGATGCCAGATGACTCACATTCTTCTTTCAGAAGAAATTGATTGTATGACTTAGTTACAAGCTTGAGAAGATTATCTTTGTGCTTATATGCAGGCATGATATCTTCAGATTTCCAGCTTGCTGACCTTAACTGTATCACAGCAATGGTACCAACTGAATTAGCTGTCCCTTGAGACTTCTGAGAGCTGGGAAAGTAACTCTGTGTCCTGCTGTTTGACATATATGAGGAAGTAAAAATTGCCTGGCAGCTCAAAGAAATATTTAGAAGTGATCTTTAATATTAAGTGTGTCCAGATTGATTTTTAATGGTTGTAAATGGAAATAGCATTATTCTGTCAAACAGGAATATGTGTGGAGGATGTTTATGGAAGTTCAATGCATTTATTTTTGGTTTTCACTCTGTTTCTTTGGGAGGACTCAAGTTGCTACAAGTAATTTAGCTCTCAAAGTCAGGAGAAAATCTTCCGTGGAGATCCTTTAGGTCTTGGCTGTGAAGATTGGAGCCATCTAAAGACCTTCTTGTCTCTCTCCCATATTGCTTCTTCCTGCTTCCACAGTTGTACTAACAAAGTCTTTTGGAGCTATGCTGTGTTACAGAAATGATACAGGTAAAAATATCTTTTTAGAAAAGAAAGGATAAGGAGTTATTTTTAATCTAACTTGACCTCTAACATTATTTTTGTTCAGAATGCAGATGTAACTGTTAGAAATTAGCCACTGTGGAAGACTACAGAAAGCTTCATAAAATGGTCACTATGCATGGCAGAAGACATTTTACAGTAAGTCTTCGACTTCAAGGGTTGAAAGCTGAAGACATAGCCCGCATTGAAGTGAGCACAGACAAAGCACTGCTATAAACGCAAAAGCAGAAGGTTGCCAATGTGCATTATGCTACTCCAAAACTTGTTAAAATATTTCCATGAAAACTGGTTTCAACAGATTTTTTTTTATTTAGTTAGTTTTTATTAAATAAGGTGCTTTCTGCAGAAGGATGCCTTCCCTGCTCCCTTTTACTTTAATAAAATAAAAAAAAAATTCAACCGCTTGTCCAGAGATTGTGGTCTGGCACTTACAGAAGTACCAATGAGATAAAAAATTGCTAGGGTCAGAAGAGGCTGTAGCTTATGTATTTTGAGAGTTTAACTGAGGAGTCCAGTCCATGTAGGAACGTGAGTGAGAATTGTGTATGGTCTGAAATGCACTTCCCATGAAGCATGAGGGGAAGGTTGAACTGTAGTTTCCTAGACCAAAGCTGTCAGGGTTTTGTTCATTTTTTCTGCCCTGGAGTCAACTTTTTCCAAAGTATAGCTATCGGCTACTTGCTACAGGTGAAGCAGCAAGGAATGTGTTGACCCAACCTTAGCACGTGGCTCAACTGCATGCCCAAAGGCTCTGTCTCCCCTTTAGTTCTGAGGTTATCTGCAGTTTCCACCTCTTTTTTTTTTTTTTTTTTTTTTTTTTTAAGCTGTTTACTTTATTTGTCCTTTTAGGCTTAATTTTTACATTCGAATTTAAAACTTGTAAATGCAAATAGAAACAAATAGCTGGGCTACGCATGTCCTCCTGGATGATGTTCTTGTGCTGTGACAGCCATAGCACGTGAATGTTGCAGTGTCACTTGCTTATCATGGGGAGAGCAAAGCACAGTGCTGCAGCCAGCATCATAGAGGTGGTTTTGCTTGGTCATGAACAAAAGAAAAACGCAACCTTAAATTATGTGCTTATGCTTCCAAAGCAAGAGAGCTCAAATGTTTACTCTGGTGTATTTGCCAGCTTAAACTGACCTGCAGCCGCATACAGCTGAGAGATGTATGATGGAAAGTGGCTATTCATTTCCTGACTGGATTAGTAAGGTGCTGCTCATCACTAGGGGTGTGCCTATCCCAAGATTATGTGACTAGACCTTCTTTCCTTATGCAAAACTCAGCTGACAGCAGTCAGACTTGCATCCTCTGAATCTTCCCTTAACTTCCTTCTCTGCAAGACTAACTGTCCTCGAGAAGGTGAGACTGAAGCAGCCCTGTCTGTCCCAAATCAGTTTATACAGATGGGACCTGGAATAGGAAAGGAGTTTCTGTAGCCCAAATGAAGCCAAGTGTATTCTCAGTAGTGCCACTTTGTGTTTTCCCTGAATGTGCTGTTTTGAAAGATACTGGGATGGGTATGGTGAAGGCACTTCTACTTTGCATGGGTGGATTGTGCATGTAGTAAGCAAGCACTTCAATATTTCATGATGGGTTCTTCTCCTGATGGCAGGAGGGTTTCCAAACCTGAGGCTATAACAGGGGTGCCAGTGTTGATGAGAACTAGCAAATTTATGACACTTCACCCCATTGCTGCCAAATAGGAAATCATCAGAAATGAAGACACTTTTACAAAAGCTGATGTGGGAAGCAAAAATGAAGCTGTTTCAGAATTGATCTTGCACATCTTTAGGTCTGTTGAGTTCCCTCTAGTGGGCTGTGGTTAAACAATAATGGATAGATGCCAACCTCACATTCTTTGGGGACTGTGCACACAACATGCATTTGTTGTCCTCTAGATCAACAGCTTTGTATAACTGCTTTTTCTGTAACAGCTTTTATGTATACCTGATTCCATATGTAATTCTGATGTTCCCATAGTGTTAAGAGACAGTCATTAAAGGACTCATTTGATATGTTCTTGAAACTATTACAGACCCCAATATTCACTTCTCCTGGCATCAGTCAGCAACATCTGGCTGCTACCAAGTTCTCAGGCAGCTGCCAGGAATTTTGGCAGGATGTGGCCTGCTGATGTGTGGGTTGAGTGATTTGTGCTCTTGTGTGGTGAAGTGGTACTGACTGTGTGCTGTGCCTGTCTGAAGTCTGTCCTGGCTATTGCAGTCTGCAGAGGTGGGGACATTTGCTTAGGTCATGATTCTTTGGGACTGGATTTTAGTTTTCTTCCCTGCTGGGGTGACTTGATTTTATTTATTGGTTTGAAAACTGTGCTCAACTACTAATGAACAAGATTTGGAAACAAAGTAATTGGACAATTCTTTTCTGCTCTTACTTGCTTCTCACAGCTTGAAGCTATACCATATCCTATACAGTGGCTCTTCTTAAACATTTCTTCATCAGGCTGTGCCTGCTTCCTCTTCCTCCTCTTCTCTTTCTATAAAGGCTTGGGAAAGAGTGGCTGAAATGCAGCTCATCAGAAAAGGACCTGGGGGGGCTGATTGACAGAGCTGAGCATGAACCAGCTTGTGTTCAGGCAGCCAAGAAGGCCAAAGGCATCATGGCCTGTATCAGAAATAGTGTAGCCAGCAGGGCCAGGGAAGTGGTCACCCCCCAGTACATCACTGATGAGGCTGCACCTTAAATGCTGTGTTCATTTCTGGGCCCCTCCCTATAAGAGAGACATTGAGTGCTGGAGAGGATCTAGAGAAGAGCAATGAAGCTGGTGAAGGGTCTGCAGCACAAGTCTGATGAGGAGCAGCTGAGGGAACCTGAAGAAAAGGAAGTTCAGGGAAACCTTGCTCTCTACAACCACCTGAAAGAAGGTTGTAGTGAGGTGGGGGCCAGTCTCTTCTCCCAAGTAACAGGACAGGAGGAAATGGCCTCAAGCTAGGCCATGGGAGGTTTAGGTTGGATATTAGGAAAACTTCCTTCGCTGTAAGCGTTCTCAAACACTGGAACAGGCTGCTCAGGGAAGTGCTTTAGTCACCATCCCTGGAGTTATTTAAAAGATGCATGGATGTCACAGTTAGTGACATGGGTTAGTGGTCCCCTTGGCAGTCCTGGGTTAATGGTTGGACTCTGATCTTAAAGGTCTTTCCCAATATAAGCAGTCCTATGAAGTCCTATAAGTCTATGAAGACTTTGCCTCTCTTTTCAGCTACTTACTGTTTCGGCTATGTATAATACTTCTGAGACAGATCACTATATGCTATTAAAAAATCCTCAGCATATGCTATGTCACCCCAAAACCTATTCCAATTCTGAACAGAAAAAGTTGTGTAAGTTTTACTCTTTTAAAGCACGAATTCAGAGAAATTATGTGTTAGTCTTGGGAAATGTATAGAACAACCAAAACAACTGCAGCCCCTATGATCCACTTCTTATTTGGTGGGTGAGACAGTATCTTTCTATTAGGACCCCAATATTGACTCACATGAATGGGAATGCACACCTGGAATCTCCCAGAAAGCCAGAACTTCATGAAGTTCATATCATAAACAGTTTAAATTGCAAGCTTAGTGCAAAGCTCTCTGCTAGAGCATAAATTTTGAGTCTGAGTGCTTTTTGTAGGACTGCCAGGCTGAGTCATCAGTTGATATATGGAGAAGAAAGGTACAATGCATATCTATTCTCTTGCAAAACATGTTGTGAATTAGAGAAGGAACTTTTGTCTGCAAGAGTAAACTTCCTTTATGTTGCTTAACTGCATAATGCATTGGTTAGACACTAAACTTGATAACATGGCTGGCTTTCTGCTACAACATAGAATAAAACAAACATTCCCGCCTCAAAGTCTCTGTGCACTAAGTTGTGGTGCTGACTGGCTATAGAAAGACACTTTTCAAGTACTTGTGGCTGCTTTCTGCAAACCTCCCCACCTAATGCAGCAGAGAGAAAAAGGGAAGAGAGGTCCAAAGTGGTTATTTGGAAGTCTATAGGGAGCTTCTATTGGTAGTGTGGGATGGAGCATGGCGGAGGACACAAGAGGTGCTGTGCTTTGAAATTATAACCACTGTAGACTAGCTCCTGGGTAGTTCTGGGCTTTTGATTAATCTGAGAGATAATAAAGAGAGCAACAATGTGGGTGGCTCTGAAACTGGGGACAGGTAATTTAGATTTAGTGAGATAGAGAAAATTACTTGGGTCTAAACTTTTTGCATGGGGTCTTTGTTCATAAAACAAACATAATGACCTTTTTGTTCTTGCCCATCTTTCACTTACCTTTATCTTAAATGCTTTGTGTCAAAAAGACTTTATATTTTAATTTCCACTCAGCATAATGGAGAATGCATCACAGTAGCATTTCTTATTGGTGTTGCGAATACCAGGAGTATATTGTTTGCAATCTCTTTTTATTGTACATCTCTACATCATTATAGAAAAATCAATGAACATGTAATTAAGACTTTAAAAGAAATGTAGGCTAGTACCTTAATCCTAGATCAATTTGCTTTTATTTCATAATAGCATAAACATCTGACCAAAGCATTATTAACTAGTTCAATTTTTGGCTATCTGGATGTAACTTTAAAGATAACCTACAGTGAAATAATTTATTTCACATTCAGCCTGAAGTACCTTACGTAATAACAGGTTTCATTAAGGGAGATGACTTAAGGATGTTGTTTTTCTATTAAACGGGGTGGATGGGGGTGAGGGGGGAAGAGAAAAGGTTCTAGATACAAAAGACATTTCCTGCATCTGAAGATCTCTTGTCACTGTGGAAATCTAAAGAGCAGCTTGGTATGTGTTTGGGGCTTTTTTCCTCAGGAATGTTGTAAATATTAGAGAAATATCAAACAGAACAGCAAAGGACCACTGTTTTAGTTGTGTAGCTTTTTAGCAAAGTAAACCAGATCCATATTCAATATATATGGGCCGTCATCAGGCAAAGCTCAGTGCTGGTGATATTTAGTCTGGGATGTTCTGTTAAGCATTGTTACAGAAACCATGCTTTTTGAATACAGAAACCTACTAGGTGATTTTTTTCCCCTCTAGATGTCTTCCCATATCTCAGTGTATTTCTGGTGTGGTTAAAGTATCGCAGGTAAAAAAGACCAGGAAAGAAAGGAATTTACTTTGCAATGGAAAGATGGATGGACAGATAGCTTTGCTTTTACTCCTTATGACTCTACCTTAAAGATTATGTCATATAAACAGTACTTCAGTGGCTAACAAGACAGAAACAGCAGGTGCAGTTTTTAATGTTTTCAGAACTATTTCTGATATTCCCCCAAATCAGTGTCTGTCTCAGTTACCTGGTGTCTGATAAGAAGCGAGCTCATGTTAAGGCAGCACTGCTTTGGACCTTTCTTCTCTATTATTGAAACAACTTATTGGGGAGTTATGTATGTACACACGCTGTCAAGTGGCATCTGCTGTGTAAGTTCCATTTTGTTTAGAAATGCAGGCAAAAATGGATGATGGTGACAGAGAAGTGCCTGTCTTCCAAAAGAGATTGAATGAATGGTGACGTTTGAATCTGAAATAGGAAAATTAAGTCACTGCTGGAGTAGAGAAGACATTGCTGTCAAAAGCATATGTTTTGGGATCATGTCTAGAGAAAAACTGGCAGTTTTTGTGTATCCCTGGTTTGTGTTAACAAAGCCAGACTATTAGAGATGGATTGAAATCCACTACAGGATGTGCTTTGTGAAGGATAAAAAATCTCATAGAGATCATAGAATGAACAGTACAGAGAAGGATCCTGGTCTGAAAAATTATATGTTTTTCTGTTGGAAACATATTGATTTATAAAAATAGTTGTGTCTTGCATTTAGAGGTGTAGTAAGTTTAAATTTCATAGGTGAAGTATTTCCTCTCCTCATATTCTATGACATGTTTGATAATAACCTCTAGAGCTACGCTGCGTCATACTGTTGGAAAGGTGCAGGATGATCAAATCAGGTACTAAATTGCTTGGTTCTGCTTCTCTTTGTTAAAGCTGATATGATACAGAGTCCATAAGTAAAGAAAAGCTTCTCTTTGACTTAAAAATGCAGATGATCAGATTTAGTGATTAAAACAACACCTGACAAACAGGTTTTCCTTGCAGGAACAGGGGAAGCGGAGGGTTGATTCACCTGCTACATTGCCTGAGTGTGGGAAGATCTGGCCTTAAATTCAGTTTTCAAAATTGAAGATTCATGTTTTACCAGAAAGCTGCTCAGGATCTGACCTGAGCTTACAACAGTCTGTTTGGATCATTCATTACATTAATGTTGGAATTGTGCAATATTTAAGCCACTTCTCTATATGTTCACACAATAACAGACTGTCAATAAAAACGGCTCTTCCTGGAATCTGCCAAAAAATGCTATGCTTTTTCGTAGTAACTTCCTCTGTTATAAATGATAGTTTGCGCTTCTGAAAAGTAGCTTGAGGGCTGCTGTCTCCAGCTCAGCTTTGGGGTTCTGGCTTAAGAGTTGTTTTTAAAATTTATAGCCCACTTTAACTTGACTCCACTTCTGGAATGGCGTTTCTGGTATCCCTCAGCACAGGAATGACAGAAATAAAAACTTCCCTTTTTCCCCCCACTGATTTCAAATGCTTCAGAACTGCTGACTGCAGTACAGTCTGAAGAGCAGACATCTTTTTCTGTATGTTGCTTTTATGAAAGATTTAGACTAAAAGTACAGAGAGTAGCTCATGCAGGTACAATGAGCTGAAGTATACCCTTATTTCCCCACCGTGGTAGCAAGTACTTTTGTGTCTTATTTAACTGGTTCCTTGGGGAACCAGTGTGCCTCGGGGGCCAACAGGGGGAAATGGGCATGCTTCAATAAATGCAGTGAGTTTTGCTTTGTTTTCAGTATTGTTGTCCTGCCCAGGGGGTCTCCTGACAAAGTCAGCACTGGTGCTGAGGGCATTCGAGATGTTGTCTGGAGAAGCAGCAGCTCCTGGAGCAAGCCAGAGCCCTGGTAAGGAGAGCCAGGTGGCTTCAGAGAAGGGGAAAAGAGCAATTAATTTGGGCACTACTTGGAGCATCCAAAAAGATCTGTCAGGCCACAGACCTAACTCCTAGGCCTTCTAGATTGAATTTCTCTTTGTTATCTTTGTGTCTTGTGGATCTGTGGCCTGGTATTGTGGCTTCTCTTCTGCCAGTTGGCAATTGTGTGCTATCATCTTTGCTTGGGTTGGTCTGTACAGTTTGTACGGTAGGAAGAGGGATGCTACAAGCAGATATACACCACAGACAGGACATTTTGATTAACAGAGATTGACACAGGGAGATTTCTCCTGCAAGATGGCCTAGTCCTGGCATCTATTTGGCAAGTCCTATCTTGTCTTCATGCATGTGATTTGCTCAGTTGGTGAAAGAGACTATAGTTATTTTAGGAATTTCTTTGGGCAGCTGGAATGCCCTCCACCTAACCTTGGGTTGTATGTGCTGCTATCTGAGGGGACTGCGATGCACTATTTCTGTGAACCCTACATAGAAAGCAGGTTGCTGAAGGGCACTTCTTGCTCTTGGCACTGTGCAAGACTGATCCCGAAAAGGATGGTTTTGTTGAAACTTGAGTATTTTTGAAGGAAGGGGTGCATATGCATGTGTGTGGGATATAAAAAAAGAAACATTAGCGCATTCTGACGGAGTCATGTCCCCACTTAATGACAGACACCCACCAACTTCACAGGGGTCAAGATTTCAGTATCCTGTGTGCGGGGGATCTGTCAGTAATGCTATCCTTGTTATAGCAGTAGCTGAACTCCTGTTAGCATAACAAGCTACAGGGAACTGCCAGTTAGCAGCTCTGTCACTTATGCTCCCTAATGTGAATGTTTGCATTCGACTGCTATCTTGGTTAGCCAAAAAGTCTTCATGCTCCTGGACTGTCTTAGTGCTAAGATCCTCCTGATCTTAGTGCTAAAAGACAACAAGGGAAGAGCTCTCTAAGGCTGGGCAGCTGAAGTCCTGTGTCCTTCCCTTGGGTCTCATACAACATGAAGACTACCTTATCTTTGTCACCTCTCCTGCCTTACCTTTCCCCCTAGACCATGACTGAATGGAGACACCTCTGACTCTCGTATTGCAGACCAACCCTTCCCAGGCTTGGGTCTGTTTTAGAGAAAGGTCTTCTGGTCTCTAGTCCAGTAGAGGAAAATAAGCATGGGCTGAGAAATTGCTAGTGTGACACTTGGGAAATAATGAACAAGACAGCAATGGCAGTTTAACACTGACTTCGCACTCAGTGAATCAAAACTCTAAAGCTGTAAAGACCCTCTGGACAATTAACTCTGCTCGTACAATTTTCAGAAGATGTCTGTTCAACCTTTTCAAACAAATCTCTGCATAGGTGTTTTGTTGACATTGTACTCTTTGATGCTTAATTTGGTTTAGTCCTTCTAGGACCCTCTTTGTGGTTGGTACCATGCAGACAAAAAGTTTCTATCTTGGAATTGTTAGTAGGAAATAGATCTAATTTCAGGGCAGCTCACCCTCCAAATAACTACAAAATAAAGCATGCTTAAAGTATTACATCCTGTGGATGTAGTTAACACTGCAGTAGTGTTAATTCCTTCAGCAGTGGCTCTCAGACTGACTAATGTCTGCATCCAGAAGTGTTTGGCTGAAGGTTAAGAGTTACCACTGAAAATTACAAAATCTGTCATGTTCTTGTTCTCAAATGCCTGATTCTCATACTTCCTTCACAATCCATTTGAAATATGACAGCTGATTTCCTGGGAAAATTTGCATGTTTTCTTCCTTTCTGGTCAACATCTTCATAAATTTCCAGATGGTGTGATGAATTTTGGGACCCAAAGTTGTTTTATTTTCTGATAATGGGTAATCTTTTGAGTAAACTGTTGTGGCATTGCAAGCTTGAAGAGGACTGAATCTTTTTATTCTTTGCACTTGTGCAACTCCTGACATGGGTGAAATTTTCCCCGTTTTATAACTTCAGAGTGTTGCCAATGAAAAGGTAATAATTAGACCCAGGAACAGCCTTTTGGAAACTTGAATTTCTTCAGCTGAAAAGATGTTGCTGTTTCTGTTGTGAATGCTCTTCTGCTCTATAAATGTTCTGTTCTAAAACCTGGAAGAACTTGGAAGTTTTTCATGCGATACTTCTTGCACCCACATAGGATACATTTTGTCTCCTGTGTTCTCACTTCTGCATTTTCTCTGTTCTTTCAATTGAATCTGTATGAATAGCAATACCCCATTGTCATTGTCAGCTTTGCCAAAAATGTTATGCAAGTACTTCAAAGGTTTCTCACCTCCTAATGAAATTTTAGATCTGTGCCCTAGAGATAGTCTTAAGTCAGCCTTCACAGGCTCATTCAGGCCATTTTCCATTAAAGTCTCTTCCAGTTTCTTTTTATTGGACATTTCTGGCACACTATCTGCTCTAACACACAAGACAGACATAGGCACCTTGGTTCAGGAGAGTAATTTGTACTTCTTACATCCTGGAAATGTCTCCATGGTATTGTTGTCTGTGTACTCATTTTGTTTTTCTTCTGTTCTTCCCTTGTGATATACAAATTACACACATGGGAGAAAATCACACAGCACTGTTTTAACTAGGATAGTATTGTAACTTGGGATCGTGTAGCTTTTCTTCTTACCAAGAAGAAATCAAAGGCTGATCTTACAGTTGTGGCTTCAGGTAAATGTGGGGAAATATGTGAAGAAGAAATAGTTTCTTAAAATTTTATAAGGTTAATCTCACTCACAGGAGGTTGGGATATGAAATTGAAAACCAGCAAAACATTTGATGAGCAACTTATAACTGTTTCTCTCAGGGGACAGGAAATTTACAGGGGAAAAACAAGAAGTAATTCGTGGCTTACTGATTTTAACCAAAAATCTTTACAATGTAAAGAGAAGCAGAGGCTTAATATCGATATGACATGGAATGCATGGCAAAAGTAAGTTGCCCTTGACATGGCTAATATCTGATTAAATAATATCCAGTTTATTAATTAGGGAATAGACTAAGAAAGACTATGAAATTACAGGTCTAGAACACAGGTAGTTTTTCCAAAGGAACAGCTTGTTTAAAGCTTTTTGATCAAATGAAGGAACTTGGTAATAAATAAGATATTGTGCTATACTTTTTAATTATAAAATGTTGCTGTAAGTAAATATTATTGTGACACTATTTTTTTAAATTACTTAATCACTCAATTTTTGTCAGATTATCTGCACAACACATAGTTGATAAGTATATGTGAAGACACAAAGGTGCTTTCAATCCGTCTAGAAAGAATATGTGTCATCTTGCTTGCTGTTAATCTTGTTTCTAACACATAGGGGGTTTAGGCTGAAATTAGTTTGAACGAATTCTTGTGATGATGATAAGCTCAGCTTGTTTGGTTTATGTGAAGACACTTCTTCATAACAACTTAGGTCCTTCCTAACAGCCAATGGGTCATCAGTCTGAGAAAAAAGGTAATAAACTGAAGAAATAATTAGATCTTACTAGGCAGACAGGTGGCAGGGTCATGTCATTTGATATCGAGAATGAACAAAACACTTGTTTATTTTTCCACTTAGACTGTTTCATCTAATAACAAAAAACAAACAAACAGAAAAAAACCAAACAAAAAACTGAAACCAACCAAAACTCAGTGTAACCCTTATCTCTTCCTCTATAGTCAATCCTTGCTGTAGCAAGATTTTTACCATGATAAAAGCCTTACAAAACTATTTGCTGGGCTTGATGCTTAGAGTCCCAGTGAAGAACAGTGTGTTGTTAGAAGGAAAAAAATAAAAATAACAAAATACAAAAAGGACTTCAGGGTTATGAAATCTCTCTTCAAAACTTAAGCTCTTTAAGTTTATCATTTTTAGGAACTAGGTCTGGCATTGAAGGGCAAGAAAGAGAATGCAAACTGATTGAGCAAACACAGAAACTAATAGAATAGAAACAGAAAGATGTTTGTATTTGGTCTGGATTTGGGTACGCCAAGGTCATAAGAAGACTTTGGCTGGGACGGTGACATAGGAAAGGTCAGAGGCAACACTAGTAGTGGAGAGGACAGGAAGGTTCTTAGCCTTCTTGATGTAGTGAGATTTAAGTATGAACTGGGTCGGAAAGATATAATTGGTGTCGAAGTGAAATTCTTATTTTCTTATTGCAAACTGGAGAAGGGCAATATACTGGCCTTTAAAATGGGATATTGGCAAGCTCCTTGCTTGGTCAGAAGAAGGGCTGTACAGAAGAAACCTTTATGAAAGCAGCAGTGAGAATTTTGGATGTGTCTGCTGAATTATGGATGATGTGATACTGAAGTGTTTTGTCTTTGCATTGGTTGAAGGCAGTAGACTCAGAGCCAGACCACTGTAGGGACAGGGGGAACAAACCAAACCACACAAAACCCTAAAATAACAACAAACAAAGAAATAAACATAAAACAACCCACAACTGCCTCCCTCACCCCACCAAAAAAAAAAAAAAAAAAAAAGAAAAGAAAAAGAAGTGTGGAATAAGGGCCCAAAAGTGCTTCCAACAGGGAAGATCAAGCAGTGGTACCTAATCCACAGAATGCTCTTGGTTATTAGCTGATATTCAGAAGCTAGTAAAATGCTGCCATTGAGAAAGAGATGTGTGAAAGTTTCATCTTTCATAGCTGCCATTTATAGCCTTAAGAAACCACATTCTGTGTGAATTCAGACTTCAAGTGCTGATAAATGTGTAATCATATGATGTTAGAGCTTTACATACCAAACTGAACTCATTTACAATCTTTGTCATGCTTTGTTCTCCCTATAGTACTAAATTCCTCATTGTAGAACAGCTTATGTAATCTTTAAATCATTAAAATAATTCCCTGCTCACTTCTGAAATGTTCTATAATGACTACAAAGAAGAGAAAATAGGAAAAAGAAAATCTTTACCTTCTTAAAATACCTTGAAATGCAAGAGAAGGCTTTGAGTTCAGTACTGTGATTCCTGCTCTTCGCTTGACTTTCATTAATCCTGCTATTGACTGGGTATAATGGGTTCACTATATGCTTTATCCAGATAGATTCAAGAAGCAATCTGGCTCAAGATTCAGTCTTGTTTTTATTGGGAGCTCCATTATTGGATAGCACAATGCCCACAGTCTTCATATGAAATATGGAAATGATGTTTTTAATTGCTTTGGTTACTATTATTCTATGCAGAATAAATCAACGGATTTATCCAGTTCATCATAATGCCTCTTTCCATACCAGGTTTTGCAATAATAGTGGTGATCTTGCAATATGTAAGTTGTTATGGAAGGTTGTGGGCAACCACAATGGGTATTCTCCTTCGGGGAACATAGCCTCTTTAGCCTTCAGTCTGAGTTGATGGTGAGAGACATAATCCTCCGAGGCTGAATCAGGGCATCTGAATTAGATTCCGGGACTGACTCTTCCACTGTACAGGAGCCTATTTCTCTTCACTGACTATGGAGGAAGCTTGTGAGCCTTGTCTCCTTATGTTAACATTGGCTTTTGAATAACTGCTGAACTTATAACTTCATATAAAGTTATAACTTTGTAACTTTTTCTCCTAATTAGGTCCATTAGTGTAATTTAGATCTCATCATGCTAATTGTGCTCTGTTAGACTATGGGTCTATAAATTAGGTTTAAAAAACACAAGGGAAGTTTAACACAGTAATGTGTTATATGAGGTACTCAATATTTGTGTAGATTTTCCTTTCATTTATGCTTGTATCTGGAGCAGTTAGGCTGCTGAAAGGATATTCCCTATAAAATATCGGTAAATTATTGTGAAGTAGTTACCTTTTTCTATCAAATGTATCAGGATTATTCCAAGAAACCTAACGCTTTGAAGAGATGGACAGATGAAATTGTTTTTTGACCTGCTTACCACCTCCTTTACTAAGACTTCATCTCTTCAAGAGGTCTTTCAAAGCAGAGGCATCCAAAACCCCTGCTCAACCTTAGTAAAAGCTTGGCTACTGTCTAGGGTTGTAAGACAGAAGTAGCAGCGTCTGGTCTCCTGTGTTGGAAAGCTATTTGACATGTTCATGTTGCTGCAGAAACTTTTCAGATCTTTGTTTCCCCCAGGAAATGTCAGGCTCCAGCTCTGAGTGAACGCCTCGTCAAAAACATTGGCTTTGCTTGCTGCAGGCAGCTAGACTTGATGCAGGACCCATTTCTGACACCAGGGAAGGAAGGCTTGCAAAGTTGTGGGGCCCTTCAGAGGTTCTTTCCAGCAATATGCTGGTTTTGTCAGTGCAGATCCAGCCAGCTCTGCTGTGCTTGGGGAATGAACCAGTCTCTCAAGTATGCAAATTCTATTTCAAGTGGTCTTTTGTAGGTCAGAGCTTACCTCTGGTCCCTCACAAATGCTGTGATTTTGACTGGGAGCATACTGGGACTGTGTGTTCACAATCTTCACCTGTGAGTGGACAGAATTCCTCCCTCATCATATGCACTTCTGGTGCATATCTGATCTGGTCCACTGGGACTAGTACATAGAAGTAATGCACTCTAAGCACGGCTCTGGTTGGTGATCAGGCTAATGTGAGGTGCAAATAAGAAGCAGTGTCTTCATTTCTTTATTGCAAACATAAATTCTTCAATTTTTTGTGGTTGAAATATCACTTCCCCATTCCAGCTCCCTGCATTGCTGTTAAAACCTTTATGAGCATCTATGATTCTGTGATTCATAGGGATCTTAAACGTTAGCAAAAGAACATCTTTTTTTACTTACGCTGTAGTCACTTGGCTTTCCAGATTTGAATTGTGGTCAGTGGTACAAAACTTCCTTGGACCTGTACCCACTGGGCTAGGGAAGTCTGTAACAAATGGTGAGTTACAGTGAAAGACTGATATCCAAGAGACAACTGTGAGAAAAGCCTGTACTAATTAGTAAAACTTGTGGTTAAAGTAAGTATGAAGTGGGGAATGAGAGAAGAGAGGTTGCTGCAGCAACAAAAGCTGTGCAGGCACTAAATATGCTGATTATAAGCTTGAACTCCTTGAAGAAAAGGATGCTGAAGGCTTATTGCTGACCAAAAAAAAAGAAAGGTGTTTTAGAAGGAGAATTGAAGTATAACATGTTTTGGTATGTACAGAGAGCAATGGGGATAACTTAGCTTCCAAACTCAGGATGACAGACTAGTGAAGTACTTGGTATCAGTTCATATAATAGTTGGTACATTTCCAGTGGAAAAGTATCTGTGCATTTCCTGAAATTACACAGGAAATGTAAAGCTGCTCTCTAGGTTGTGGGAGCATACTGAGGACTAGGTGCGGGGAATGACTAATGCCACTGATGTGGCTGAAGACCAAAGAGCAGTAACAGGAAAGTTGGTGTCAGCCAGAATGCTGCCAAAGCTGGTTTCATCTTTAACACTCTCTCTATGCCAAGAGCAAGGATTTGTTGTTATTGGTTTTTATTTTAAATATATTCCTTGACTTGTACATCCTTTCCGGGAGGAAGAAGTGAGAATAAACTATTGGCAATGTTGATCGGGTTATTTGGTGGAGTACCAGAAAGCATCACAATTGAATATAGGAAAAAGCAGTGAAGGAAAACACGGAGGGCACAGAGGTCTGGGGAGAAACACCCTTAAAAGAGAGAGGGGAAAAAATAAAGCAGTTCTAAACTGGGAAAACAGCAGGATAACATGAAATCTTACAAAGAACACTAAGAACTAGTCAGCAGACACAGAAAGTTAGTGAGCTTTTTTTTGGTCTTGGTATTTTCTCAAAGAGAAGAACCTCCAACAGGAGAAAAATGACAGACTGTTCAAATTAAGAAAGGGAAGTGACCAAGAAGGAGTCAGGACATTAGCTGAAGAGGTCAGGCACTTATCAGGTTTTCATCTTTAAGCTGTAATTCCAGGGAGCACTGAATAGAAAAGAACTTTCTTCATGAAATCTGTTTCAGAAGACACTGACCTATGTCTCTTCTGATTCAGTTTAGCATATCTTTGAAGTAATATGATTCCCCTAATAATTCAGAAACTGGAATGAAGATCCACCTGTTGTCTGTTCACTCCCTGACATCAAACAAATGAGTCTTTGTCCTCTTTACCCTTCTTCTGACCTTACAACCCTTAGGATCTTGGCTACGAAAGGGCTTTCGTTTTCTTAATCCATGTACTGTTGTACAGGAGACAGAGATCAGGATGGACATACCAGCTGCTAAGTGCAAAAGGCTTCAGCCTGAATATTTATTTTTTTCCCAAATGTTCTTTTCAACATTCCAAAGACACAGATATATGTCCAAGAGTGTAGCAATTTGATAAATGTCCTCTTGATATGGTCGATTTTTAAGTATTGCTTATTCAGCATACTGAAGTGTGAATCCTTGTGCAATGTGTAACTAAGCAGTGTGAATTTTATTCTTTGAACAGTATTTTTACATACTGCAGACCTTGACATCATGGATTTGTCCTTTTGGATTCTGGCTTCAAAATGAGAGCCCTGACTAGTGCAATGATTGTATTCATCTAGCTCATTTCTGAGGCTTTTAAAAATGTGGGTTCTCTGTCAAATATTCTATCCTTTTCTGCTAGATCTCTAAAGAAAAATATGTATTTTGTAAAAGATACCCAGTCTCTATTGAAAGACCTCAAATGAAAGAGGGTAGAACCTGGCATGCTTTACTTTCGTCTGCAGTTACCTCACATTTTGCTCATTTCTCTTTGACTGAATATAATAGTCTAACAACTTCAGCTTCCAGTCCTTGAATCATAGGTTAGGGTTGGAAAGGATCTTAAGATCATCTAGTTCCATCTGCCTGCCATGGTCAGGGATGCATCACCCTAGACCATGCTACCCAAGGCTTTTCTGTTGTATTTCTCTGTTCCAGGAATGCACCAAATTGTATCTGGAATCTTGCCCCCAATAATGTTGTGATAGTGCAAAGTGCCAGTCTTCTAAAGCAGACATTACATACTGTGGTAAAACACAATAACGAGCCATTTATAAAGGGAGATGTCCTATGCATCTCACTAGCTGATTTGAAGATCCAGATGATAAAAGGAGCCAGCACAATGAGGATGCTGTTTCATCCTCCACTCCTGTTCTTCAATAATCTGAAAATTTGAAAGGTATTAATATTCAGTGAAATCTTTCTTCCCCCCCCTCATCCCCCCAGTTCTTTTTATATCACAATGCATGATAAGAAAAGATACTTCAGGTGAGGTATCTTGAGGTGTTTTAATATTGTACCTTTCTCAACTGTTGACAATTGAAAAATGTACAGCAATAATAAGTTACAAAACCTGCCCATGAGGCAGCTTCTGAATAATTATTAGACCAAACCTTGTCAATGCTATATCAAGGCATTGTTAAAGTTAAAGCAATAAAATCAGCAAGTTTATCAGCTTGCTTACATATCTGTAACAAGTTGAACAGAGTGGTGAGACGTTTTCACAGGATGCAGGAAAATGCTACAGTTTTTTTGATATGTTGTCATAGAATCATAGAATAGTTAGGGTTGGAAAGGACCTTAAGATCATCCAGTTCCAACTCCCCTGATGTGGGCAGAGACACCTCCCACTAAGCCATGTCACCCAAGGCTCTGTCCAACCTGGCCTTGAACACCGCCAGAGAATGGAGCATTCACACCTTCCCTGGGCAACCCATTCCAGTGCCTCACCACCCTTACAGTAAAGAATTTCTTCCTCATA
>JANRGW010046443.1:0-23938 GCA_024733675.1 Psilopsiagon aymara | reverse complement strand
TATGTTGAGGACACCAGAACTGCACACAATGCTCCAAGTGAGGTCTCAGGAGAGCAGAGTAGAGGGGCAGGATCACCACCCTCGACCTGCTGGTCACACTCCTCTTGATGCAGCCCAGGATACAGTTGGCTTGTCCATAGTTCTATTGCTTTAGCAGAGTACTGCAAAATTTTCCTTCTCTTTCATGTGTTCTTGTCCCGCATATGCAAGCAGAGTGGGGCAGGCTTTCATAAAAATGAGGGAAAGATGCTTTCTGGTAGGGCCTGAAGCAGCAAGCTTAAAAATTTCAGCTTTCTGTAACTGTTACTGCTCTCAAAAATAAATAAATAAATGTATAAATTTGGCTAGTCATTTTCCTGCAGGATGCCATACCATAATGTATGTGGAAACAAAAAAAGATGAGTTGTGCAGTAAAGCAATATTTGGGGAAAAGGTTCTGTGGTGTTTTGAAGCATTTCATATACCATGAAGGAAACTACTTATTTAGATTTAGAAATCAAAAGCACATTTAATAATCCTGAATATGAACAGCAAACAATCCAAAGCTTCAGTACAAGAGACAGAATTATGTAAAAGTGTGGCAGAAATTACCTCAGTATGTCTTCAATATTCTGTTCCTCTTTTGCCCAAATAAGTTGTACTAAATAATCTTTTGAAAGACAGAAACAATACATTTCAGTTTACAAGCATATTTTTAGTTAGTAAACTTCTGCTAAATAGAGCACAGTATAAGTGCATCCAGTGACACAAATTTACAGTCTTTAACAGGCAGCTTCGAATGGGATGCAGTTAACTTTTCTGCAGAGCAAAAGAGTAAGACAATGTGTAATTGTATGGAGGATGTTCCTCCTTCATGGAGGGTGATGGAGATGGTTGTTTTTCAAAGTGTGGTTCCCCTTCAAACAGTGCTTCCAGCAGCTTGCTTGCTCTGTGTATAACCATGGTTTCTCTGAACAAACAGGTTTCTTGCAAGAGGTCGGACATACTATGGCCAAACTCTGAGGCTTCAGTGGTGTTTCTCAAAACAGCATAACTACAGTGAAAAGCAAAATCTGACCAAAGTGGCACAGTAAGTGCCCAAGGAGACCTTTTTTCTAAGCCTTGCTTTGTTTTGTTCACTGTCACCTGCATCTTCTTCTGCTTTTCCCTGAACAGTCAAAAGAACCTGGAAACGCTGCTAGAATTAAGTAAGGAGTATGTAGTACAGCGGCGTTATCTCCCCGTCTCCTCCGTGAGCTAGGCTCTGGGATGGGATGTGTTTTATATAGAGCACAATGGTTACAACCTCTCATGACAGAAGATGAGAGATAGTTGCTTGGGGATGCCTGTAGACAGCTGTTCTTCCTCAAGAGAGATTGACAGAGGTCTCCTTTCATTTCATGGTATTTGCAAAATCAGCAGTGTGATGATTTTTCTCCAACAGTGGTGGACATTCCTCTTCTCTCCTAGCTGAGCATTAAGCCTTTCCTAATAAGAACACATAGATGTACATTTGTCCAACTGTTTCTTCCACAATCCTAAAGAAGAGGGTCAATGTAGTGTGACGCAAGATGGCCATCCTTATGTGGATATAATTTTTGGCCTTGCATTGTGGGCACAAATGGGTAGGAAACTTTGTTTAAATATATGAGAACTTCTTTACTGTGAATTTCTTTACTGTGAATGTCATCAAAGGGTGAAACAGGTTACCCACAGGGGTTGTGAAGTCTCCATTCTTCGAGCTATTCAAAACCCAGCTGGACACAGACCTGAGAAATATGCTCTTCTTTGCTACGCTTTAATCAGTTTTTTTGACTAGACCATCTCCAGAGGGTTCTTTCCAGCCTCAGGCATTCTATGATCAGAAACTTTCCCAGACCAGGAATAGCCAGTCTGCTCTTTTGCTGTTGCTGGTCTGATGCCCTGTGGATGAGGAAAGGGGGAGTGAGCTAAATACAGCATGAACAGACAAGGTGCATAATCAGATGTATTATGCCTCTCTTTCTGCCAGGTATTTCTGTGTCTGTCGTTTAACTAGCACTATTTAGCCCTATGTCCCACCCTTCAGTATCCCAGTATGTTTCATACAGATGAGGCTTCTGTTCCTAATCTGGCTTTGCTCTCTGCTGGTGGCAAATCTGGATTGTAAAGAGGAGGCATTTTCCTGATTCATGACTGAGTCTCATGCTGCTGCCTGGGCTACTCTAGGACAGGGTCTGATGTGAATTCTGTTCTTGGCCTCTCTTAAAGAAGAGCCTGAAATTCTCTGTCAGTCCACCATCTCTGATTGACAGCTATTTCTGCAAAGCTGCCTTATGTTCTGTTTCCTGCTTCCCTGCCTTTGTTTACATGTGTCTCTTACTGGTGCCATCTCTCCTTTTCATAGGCAGGGAGCTCTTCTCCTACTTCATGCTTCTTTGCTTTAGATCCCACTCCAGCATCTTCACCATCATGGGCAGGGTTTTGAGAGCTCATTGCCCTTTCATTTCAAAAGACAGACTTTCAGCTAACACTATTGCCAGACTATTTCTTTTAATGCATAACCATGCGCCATATGCCTTTCCTTTCCAACAGAGATTTATTTTGCAGCATCCTTTGTCTTACAGACACTTACAAACTTTATTGATCTGTTTTGTCAGATCTCCCTGCTCTGTCTCTGCACCGTCAGGGTCTCTGGTTCCATTTAGTTCCTGAAGCTTTTCTTTTCTCCTTGCATAAAGGTGCAGGCTGATATACCTGCAAGGCCTCTATTGTCTGCAAATATGGGATTCCAATGTGTCCAGAAGCATAAATAACTACTTGTGGTCCCATCCAAAAAAATAAATGTAAACAAAGCCCTTTCATCTGTCTGCACCCACAGAAGTGCAAAATGCTCCACTACTGTGTCTTCTATACCTTTATATATAGACTGTCCCTTTTTTTCCCTGCTTATTCACTGCAGCAGAAGGAATGCTGCCCAAGAATATTTGGTGCCCCTGCCTCCTTGGTAGACATGGCAATAAAAAGATAACAAAAAAGGGGTTTGATGTCAAATGATCATTTGCTTCAAAAAAACAGTAACTGAATAATAGATTAAGCTTCACTTTGGTGCAGTATTTTTAACGAAAGATGTGCTTTTGCCCACAAGCTCATCATTAACTGTAGAGAGTGAAATGCATTGAGTTTTCTAACTTAATAATCAGTGTTTAATTCTTCACTGGCCTCTTCTGATCCTTTTGGTAGCACTCATTCATCACTAAAAATATGAAGGCAAGATTTAAACTGAGCTCAAGCCTCTAAAGCTTTGATCAGCAAACTAGTTTGGTTTTCTTTGGCATAAACTCATAGACATTGGTGTTCAGATTCCCAGCAAGAGCCAAACAGGACATTATTCCTGCACTCCCTGCAGCAATGCCAGCTTTTTCTTGTGGCACAGCTGATCCCTGTTTAGGGACAGGGCTGCTGTTAAAACACTGAAGTTTTAACACCTAGGCTGCCTCATGTTTTCCAGGGATTTTGCCAGTGGTTTAATAGGGAATTTGGGATTGTGTATCTTCGATCCCAGTCTCATGTCATCACAGGTGAAGTACTACTCTTCTCCAATCCCCCTTGCATTTCAGAAGTGCTGCCTCTCCTGTCAGTCCACACAGGGCCACTTTAGCTTTTCTTCTCTGTTCCTGTCCCATGGAAATTTTCTCCTTTTATCCTCCATGTGAGACTTGCTAAAATCTTCCTGCCCACCTGATGACATCCTCTTCTGTCTGACACTGTGGGTTCTGCTGCTCCAACTCATCTCCCAACTGAACTGGGTCAAAGGGAGTTGATCTTGTCACTTGCAGATTGTCACTGGTGGTTGCTCTAAACTGAAGTTGTACTTCATGGGCTAATTTCACACTAAACTTCACACTGGCTTTTCTGAAAGTGAAAAATAAGATCATTTGCAACTTGTGTAGTGTTAATTTGCTATATGTTAGCTTTGACTTTATCAACATTCAACCCAAGGACTTTTGGACATTATTTTTTTACCTCTGATGGAAGGGAAAGGATAATTTCAGATTTTCATCTGGTTAATTAAAATCAACCCCTGTGCTTTTTTGGGGTGGAGGACACGCACACACCCCACAACAGTCAAACCCAAACTTTGTATAATTGTAGTTTCCAGATCGCAATCTGTACATGGTGAGACACATGTTTTTAGAACTTCAGGTCAGGTTTAATTCTGCTCCCAGCTGTTCTCAATGGAAATTTTGCCATTCACATGACTGGCAATAAAATCACAGCATAAATAGTTAGATCACTGTTGCTTTTGTTCAAATTGCTAGCTGATAATTTGAGCAATAAACTGGTTTTGATAAATTCCTTTTCCAATATTATTTTGTCATCATAATTTTTTGTAGTTTTGTTTTTAACTTGCAAATTATCTTACACAGTTATATTTACATATGCAATAAAATCTGGGTACATGATCTATCGTCTTGCCAGCAGTAAAATAAGTAAAAGATTGTGAAAAATTATTCCTGACTTTGGCAGAAATGTAATAAATAAATAAATGCTTAGATGATAGATTATTAGAAAGGATAAGAATGAAACATTTAACATATACACTGCTGTAGAAGTTTTGTCTGAAGGCTGACTCTAAAGCCATACTCAGATTTAGAAACAGATTTGCAACAGATATTTCATTTTGAAACATGTGCTGATAAAACATTCCTCTGTAAAAGGAACATAGCCTTTGAGTTTGAGCATTTGTAGTTTAGCCAATAAACCTGTCTAAAAGACATAGTAGATGAAGGTACATCAATCACACTTTATGATTATGATAGCAACATGGCAAAGAAGTAATGTACCAGGTAAGTGTTGAACTTGATGGCTGTACCCTTTTTAGGTTATAAAAAAGAAAGGCTTTTGAGATGCATATTTTTTCAGTATTGTTAGCAAATTATTCACTTATTTTGGATACAAATATTACAAAACCAGATGTAGAACAGTTGGCATACATTTTTATTTCCAAGAATGTGTAAAAAGTGGTGATTGAGAAGGACCATCAATAACATACAGAAAAGAAAACCACAGAAAGGCATATTTCAGCAAATGTGTTAAAGCTTGTTTTGTCGTTTCTACAACCTCTAGAATTAATTTTCTGTATTTACTGATAACCCAAACCTTTTGGTTAATAACATTTTCAACGAAAGCAGTAAAGTGTCTGAGAGTCTCATGTGAACATATTTAGGTAAAAGTTAGCAAAAGCAATATGACTTGCTTTTCATTTTGTGGTTGACCCACGAACTTCTACATCATCTTCTACATTTGGTGACAAATCACTACAGTGTATGTACTGAACAATAAATAATTCATGAACAGCCTTCACCCTGACAGAAGTTGAGAAAGACTGTTGCAGGGTGTACTGTAAAAACAAACAAAAAAAAATCATGGTGGAAGTCATTTGTGAAATGGAAGTGGGTCAACAATGTCAAATTACTGATTTCTTCTGAATGACTCACCCAACTGTATTACTTACAGTAGTGTACAGTCAGCAACAAGGAATCAGGACAGTGGCTATAGATTTTCTTCCTCCTTCACTCACATTAGGCCAAAATACAAAATATCCAAAGTTCTGCTAGGACAACATGTATTTTAGTATCTCTCCTAGGTTTGTCCATCCTCTCTGCAGTCCCTGAAAATCTAAGTCAGCTTTTCAGTTTAATAATACCTTTTCTATTGCTTCATGCTCAGGGGAGACCTTATAGCAGCCTTCCAATACCTGAAGGGGGCCTATAAGAAATCTTGAGAGGAACTTCTTACAAGGTCATTTAATGATGGGACAGTGGAAAAATGGCTCTAAAGTGGAAAGGGTAGATTTAGATTAGATATAGGAAGAAATTCTTCACAATGAGGGAGGTGAGATGCTGAAACAAGTTGCACAGAGAAGGTACATCCCTGGAAACATTCAATATCAGATTGGATGGGGCTTTAGGTGACCTCGTCTAGCAGGAGGTGTCCCTGTCCATGACAGGGGGGTTGGAACTAGATTATCTTTAAGGTCCCTTCCAACTCAAACCATTCTATGATTCATGTTCTCAGTTTTCCATTCCCAAGCAGAGTCAGGCTTGATCCCTGTAGTGGTGTAAGGCTTGCATGAAAAACCATGGTTATGGTGATAACACTGTTGAAATAGGTAGTACATCTCACTGAGCGCTTTAGGTATTGCATCCCTGTGGTCAGCATGTTCCTGAGAATGTCATGGACCAAAGGAAGTGGTAAAACTATGACCATAAAAGTCCTTCTGCGTGACTCTAGATGCTGTCTCAAACAGACTTTAGATGATCCACTGTGGGTAACCAAGAGCCTGTAGATACCTCCAGTTGCAACCAAGTCAACACCTCAACTTCACATCTAGCAGGACTTTATTCTCTGCTCCAAGATCATGTATCTGAGTTAGTGAAAGTCCTGCGCAGTTAGAAGCTCACCTGAAATGAGTGATTTGTTATTGCTTTGTAATCACTTGCTACAGTCTTTATACTGCTTCCAGCCCAGAGCTGCCTTGTGGCTCAATGTCTCAAAGGTTGAGGAGATCTTGCCATTGGCACTCATATTTTGCTGTCTCAGTATGTCTGCAGAGTTGCCTCTGAGCCTTCTGTTTGACGCAAACCTCCCCTCTCTCTGTTGAACTTGTGTGGCATTACGTGTGGGGAGCCTGGGGTGTCCTGAAGGACTCCTCAGCTCTGAGTGAGTGATTCTTGGGTACTTGAAATATTTGGAGAGTATGTTTTTCCCTTGTGCTTTTTCTTCTGCCAAGTGTCTTTTCAACTTTCAGAATAAGAAGTCTTAATCTGTAATAAGTCAAGGTTTATTTATTGTGCTGAAGAAATACTAAAGAGGGTTAAAGAAGAAAGGACTAGGATGACCCTAATGTACTACATACAAAATGACTGATCAGTCTGTAAGGAATCAACACAGACTCATTACATTTACACAGAGAAGAGAGCAAAAGCAGGGCAGAATTACTGAAAGCAGCAAACCCCAAGTTGTTTTTCAGGTGAATCAGTTCAGAGGGGAGCTGCAGCTAGAAACTCAATACAGTCTTCTTAAAGTCTGTCTTTGCACACAGATTGCTGCACTTTAATGTCTTCTTGCAACCTGAAATACTTAAAAATACTTTAAATTTCTTGTAAAGAAGCACTAATAACAACTGCTGAAATATTCTTTGCCAGCCTCCTTGCACGGTACTGAAAATAACCAGCCCTGTGCAAAAGAAGTGCGGAATGCAACATTCCCGTGGGGAGTAATTAATCTTCCTGTATTCCCTTGCTCATATTCTTCAGATAGACTTTCTTTAGCTGTGATTGCTTTGAAAATACTCACTTTCACATTGCTGCTTAAATGCTGCTGTGTAGTGTGTTCCTGGGGTGGTGATTCTTTCAACTTTTGGTCTGAAAGACTGTTAGAGCACTGAAGCAAGCTATTGGTATAGGTCCTTCTGGCCTTCTCCTGCACCGGCAATTGTGGATACACTTCACAGAGAATACAAACTGCTTGCTTAGGATGCTTTTTTAGCTTGTACCTGAGGCGGCCAGAGATGTCTTAGTTTAGAAATGCTTTTGCTGCTGGGCAGAACTATTTGCAACCAGACTTGCTCTGGTGGACTTCTGGAAAGTATCTTGAGAACTGTATACTTTTCCATAAATACATAGGCACCTTTCCACATGCAAGAATGGTCATAATGGACAGTGGTGAACTGCACTGAGTATACTTGTAAACCCTTTTTCTTGCTGTGTGAGGTGTTAAGAGGACTATCTGTCTAAAGGCTTCTGTGGTCCTCATTTGCCTGCTAGCACCTTACAGACTTCAGTGGACTTCAGTCTTGCTAAGTCCTGAAAAGAATAGAATTGGAGTAATTATCTCCATTTATAGATGGAGAAGATGAGTTCTCTGTCAGATCTAGGTAATATATGTGAGATTGTGCAGCCCCATACACAGCTGAACTGTGATTTGAACTAGAGTACTAGAGTCTCCATCAGTGTCTGGTTCTCTCAACACAAAAGTTTTTCACAGCGCTTGTCATGATTCTTTTCTAATGCAGAGAACACAGCTAATATGCCAAAGAGTTTTCTGAACTAAACACATCTGTTTCCAGATCTGCATCGTCTTTCGTTGTAGGAATATAGATCACAGTTTCTCTCTGCCACCTCTTTTCTCTGCTTTCCCTGCTTTCGAATGGGTGAACCTTGAGCAGAGACGGATGAATTCTTGGCTAATCTTTCTCAATGTGGCAATCAGTGATGTTCGGTGAATAAGCAAGGGGAGTTCAGGTGATGAATTCCAGAAACAATGTTCTCTGTGCCAGTTCTGAAGGGATAGAACCAACCCTTACACAGAGCTTGTAACCAAATTGAAGATATTCCAGAGCTTCTCTTCTGACCAACTTTTTGTCCAGTGTCCTGGAGTTGAACTGTATAGAATAGCACAGTTATTTCTTGACAGCTGGTCCACTTAGAAACATTGAAGAATGCATTACCTTGAGAATATGACTAATAATACTTGTCATGAAGGGAGGAGAGGAAAATCTCAGTCTCTGAACTGAAGCAATGCTAGTAGCGCTAAGTATTGGCAATTTATTATGTCCTGGAGTCTTACGGTATCTTTTCTGTCTACCAGAACCCCTTACAGTTGGTACAATGTATGTATTGTTCTCTGAAAGCCCAAAGTGCATTGAATAAGCTCAGAGGAGATTGGCTCAGATGTCAGATAATGAAATATGGGTTCTGCTTTTTAGAATAAGATTTGAGGGATGTAAATATCTCCCTTTGGTTTAAAGAACTTTACCATTCTAGGTCCTCAGTATCCATCCTGTACGCATGATATTCAGACTCCTTGTAAGGATGCCCAGTTCCACTAGCATATTTGAGCATTCCTCTTTTCTTGGCAAGTTCTACTTTGCATGAACAAATTCCAATGCACTTGGACATGGACAAAGGGAGCCAGTAATGGCTTATTTGGAAAATGAACTCACTCTTAAAAGTCATTTAAATGCTGCCTGTTAGACACTGGAAAGGCATCACCGTGCTAATTTAGCAGAGATGGGATAACTGTCACCTCGATTCTAAAAAAAAGGACTTCAGAAATATCGCACCTTAAAACCTTCTAGGGCTTCTCTTGCTTTGAAAATGGTTATAGTTTTTCAACGACATATCTTCATTTCCCCATAACAGGATTTTAATGAAGATATCAGGGTGTACCAAAGCAGTATTGCATACAGACACCAAGGAGTCAGGGCAGTGGATTTCCACATAAAACCTTAGGGTCTTTTTCACCTGAATAGCAGAAGCTCTCCAACAAAATAAAATATCAGGGCAGTGGTTTTCCACATAAAACCGTAGGGTCTTTTTCATCTGAATAGCAGAAGCTCTCCAACAAAATAAAATATCAGAGCAGCCTACTGTTATAACTTGCAACCTCTGGCAAATTCATTAAACCAACATACAGGTTTTCTGGCCTGTGAGTATACACTATGTATTTGTTGTGTACCTCCTGAATTAGATTAAAGGATGATTGAGCTGTACTTGCCTCTGTTGGAAGTAATCTGACTCAGTGCACTCCAAAACCAATATAAGTCTGTAAACCTGTTTAAACTTCCCATATGGGAATGCATTTCATTGAATATAGCAACTTGATGTTCATTAAAATTAAAGATAGAAAATAATGCAGTGCTTTTGTTTTGGCAATGTAGGGCTGGCACCTTCTAGATGTTCCTGTTTGACCCATTGTGTGGTTTTTAGAAGATGTAATATATTTTCATGCTATTGGGATCTTTTCTCTTGATTGCTTTCCTTACTACTTTTACAGCATCATCACCAAATCTGTCTTTCATTGTTCAGATACTTTGGGGAGCATGGAATACCTACATAGAAGAGTTTTATAACAATTGGTTTTCCATCTAGCATGTAACAATCGTCAGTTTATACTTCGCTTTAAGTCAAAGACAGAAGATGTAGCTGTCAAGGTACAAATAATTTTTTTCTTGCATGGTGGGCTATATGAGTCTAAAATAACAACAGTAATGTTAATCTTGTAGATACTATATACTGGTTACATCTATGGAAGTATGTTTCCAGTGTGCCACGTATTGACTGGTTGGATAGGTAACTGCAGGTTTTCTTCAATCTAGAACAAGTCTGTCCCACCTCAAGTTCTGGAATTGGGCTGATTTTCTCTTGAAAAGGAGGAGCTGACAATGAGTAGTGGTTTAAAAAATATTGAACATGAGCACAGTGTTTATAAAGCTATAAACTAGAACTAGACTAGAACACCAGCAAGGCAATATCTATAGAATAATGTATCTAGACTCTGTACAGACCATCAGGATTAACATAATGGACCAAAGGCATCCTGGATGTTAAGCTGCTTGAGGTCACCGTTACACCAGAGATGCTGCTGATGTATGACATAAAAGAATGCATGCTCTGGTTTTTTTCCTTTTGTGGAGACTTGTTGCTAAGCAATTGGGGAAAAAAGTAAGGCAAAAGAGATGAAAGCATAATTCACTTTGTAAACAATAAAAATCTTTACAATTCTGGAAGAAGCTGCATCAATAATATGTAACATCAGAAAGGATAGGCTCTACAGAACACCAATAGAACATTATATAGGCTTTTTTTTTTTTTATAGTGCCAGGAGATTCGCTACTCTATGCTGATGTAGAATGGAGTTACCATCACTGACATCATTCATTTCTCCACCATGGTATGCAGTGCCTAAAAACACAGTAAAGTTAGAGTGGCATTCACATGCATACACACTGCTGATATATTTCTCCAATGTAACTGTATTACATCAAAATTGGTGATAAAGTTTATCAGTTTGCAGGTGGAGAAATTTTCTTCACATTAATACAGCTTTTTACAGGTAGCTATTTTGTGTTAGTGTGTTTTCAGTTTGGTTTTGTTTACTTGTTTGTTTTGTGTATTTTGTTTGTTTGGGGGGTTTTGTTTGTTCATTTTTCTCCAAGAGTGCCAATAAACATCTACATTTCAATGGTAAATGCCTATAAATGAGTACAGAAAGCACTGATTTTTCCAAAGACAGCAGAAAATCAGATAGTCTTTGTCCCTAGAGATGAACAGGTTTGTGAGAAGAAAGCAGTCACACCTATCCTTTCCCAATCACGGGAATAGCAATTTCTTATTTATGTCTTTTCCAAATGGTGTTGACTCCCTGGCTGGGCAATTCCAACTAAGCACCTACCTGGGGGTCCTGCAGTATTATTCCCTGTACCAATCCTTGTCTGATTAAATTGATATTGCCCTTCTGAAATCAATGAAATGAAGAGGTTTTTTATTACCCAAGGAACTGTCCCAGTGTAGAAATGCTTCCTTTTCTATTCAGATCTACTAATTTCAGTGGCATTTTCATCTAGCTTGGAGGTGAGTTTGAAGACTGTAGTATACTTTTATCTTTTAAATCAGCTACCAGTACACTAAGAAAGGCTGATGCAATCTGTTCTCCTGTTATCTTTATGAAAGTCATTTAATCTTCTCTTTGAAACTTGCGAAGCTTGGAGTCCACATGTGTGCAGTGCTCCTGGGTGCTTCTGAGAGGTTGCTCAAGCAAGATAACTTGTGTGTTTTACACACAGAAATGTGGAAAGAACATATCTGGCTTTGTGAAAATGCACTTTTTTCTGCTCATGTAGATGTTTAGCTTATTTCACCATGAATTATTCTCCTTCAGAAAATTTAAGGGAGAAAATCATAACACGCCACTTTAGGTATGGACTTTAGTATCCAGAAAGAGTGGTTTTGTTTTAAATCAAAACAATTTTCTTGTTTGTTTTTTCACAGATAAATCCTTTGGCTGATTTAGGGGAAAAAAAAAAAAAAAAAAAAAGACAAAAATAAAAACCACCAACAGAACAACCAATCAAACAAACAACTTTTTAAGAAACTGTATTAATCCTTCTTGGCTGCCAAAAGAGTGAAAAGTTTTTGAGTTAACATTTTATCCCTTTTGCCAACCTATCTCATTTGCACTTATATGAGATAAAAAACCACCTCATCCTAAAGCCACTCTAAACCCCTGCTACACCTCTGGATTGCTGCCAGCTGCTGCTGGCAAGTGCAGTGTACCACAGTTTATCAGAGCAGTCTTCACTATTACCAATGCAAACATAACTCCAGCAAGCACAACATGCTTCGGACATTTGAGCAAACTTGTGTTGCTGTTACCTTTTCTTTTGCTCCATTCCTCCATTGGTTTGTTCCAGCCATCAGATGCGTCTCAGTGGGACGGGATGCTGCACTTTGCCGAGATGTCTGTGTGTGCTCTCCTGGCATTATCAGGAGAGCTTTTGTCTTCACTGCAGCAGAAGAGAGAACTGCAAACAAAATTGTAAATCCTTAGGTGAGTGGCGACCTTTAATGTCTGCCCTGAGCAATGGCACGTATGGTACTAAGTTTAATTAAAGGTCTGAATTTAAATTCTAACAAGTTGCTATAAAGTCTTATGATCCTCAGAAATCAGTGGTTCAAATCCTGTTGATTGCATTGGATCTGGGCTTTGTCTTAAGGTGTTTCTGCTTTGTTCACATCCTCAGAAATGTTGAAGATGAGCAGTGTCCATTCCAAAGACAGCCCTTAAAATACAGTGGGATTCAGCCTTCTACAGACAATATGGATTTATTTTTGTTTAAGGTTTCACTTTGAATGTTTTATCTTCATTAAACAGCAGTAATTCAGACTTTATTTTTCATGCAAGTCTGATAACATGATGAGTTTGTTTTGTGCATAGGTGAACTCATCCATGAAAAATTACATGAAAACTATGGAAACACTGCTTAATGGAGTACAAGGTCAGGCTGTCTCATGCTAAAAAATTAATCAATCCTCTGCTTTTTGCGCAAAATTCTTGGGAAGTGGGAGAAAGAGGTTCAGATTGGTAGGATTTGGGAAGACTAAATAATGGAATTGATTAGAGTTATCTTAGTCACAAATTTCTTACTCCACAAATTTCATTTTTCCTTTTTAATTGGTTCTCTTTATGCAAGAGGAAATGTTCATTTCTGCAAATACTGATCAAATGATTTACCTGAACATGTTTCCATTTCTGGAGCATTCACGTCACTCACAGATGTGCCCTAGTGTCCCCTGGGACCCATGTGAGAGCCTCCTGTGTTGAACAATTAAGAGCCCAAATGAGGAGAGAAGGTGGCCATGTGGGCAAGCAGGAGCCTGAGGCAGGGCTGGGACCCTGTGGCATCTCTTGCTTTTCAGTGGCTTTGCTGGTGCTGACCATTGTGCTATAGCATGCCAAAATATTTTCAGGCTGTCTGACATGGATACTTTCACTTTCCACTCAGCCTGGCTGCAGGAGGGCTGGCGATGTACTGGGTACTTGGATTCTTCCCCATAATGAATTCTCATATTTGCTTTCATGTGAGCAATTAGCTTCTCTTCTCCACATAGGCCTTCCATCTAGCATGACTTTATCCAGCAGGTGTCCTGGAATCACTGTGAGTACTTAGCAGAGTGAAGATAATTTTTCATTGATTTTGTCTTATATTTACTTGGTTTTGTCTGATTTGTTAAGATTTCAGCTATTTTCCCCTTCAGTATTTTTAGATTCTGATAAAAGTAAAACCAGGTTTACTCTTTTAATACTGAGATAACCCAAATATTTGTTATTCAGTTTAGTTACTGTATATGAAAATAAAACCATACATTTGATTTCATACCACATAAAAATTACTACTATGGAGAAGAGATGTTGTGCATGTACCACCTATATCTTTCTTACTTGATCTTTCTCTTGAGCTGAAAGCAATACAGTCAGATCTGTCTGAAAGAATGAATCCCAGATTCTGAATGGGAGGAGTTTTCTGGATTTCAGAAATAGGAGAAGTGGACTGCTATATACATGAGCTTCTATAGAACCTTAGTCTAACTTTGCTTAATGCAAATACTTAAGATAATGCAACGGTAGGCTGTATGAAGTATTTGACTTCAATAGGATTTCAGCATATTCTTGAACATTTTGCTGATTTGGAGTTCACAGATGAAGTTGATTTTGAACATTTTGTGAAACACCGCATTCACAGCTACAGTTTACCATAGAGGTGTATTGTTTATAATGGTATTTTCACTAGAGAGGCAGAAAGAGGAGGAGGGGCTGAGACTCCACTACCAGTAGTCATGACTCTGTCTAGGCTTGCAGGAACAGCTCTCCAGGTCTGTACCTTGCTGTGTCAGAGACCTCTGATGTGTGAGGATCTTGGTTGTGAACCAGACAGACTCGGTGTTGAGCCTCAACCTTTCCTATCCTGCCCATCCATTTATCTTGAGGAGCAAAAATAAGCAAATTGTATTTCCACGGCTACATTTCCATTCAAAAAAATTTTCCCAAAGTCCTCTTTTTATCAGTGTTTTTTTTTTTTACCCATGAAGTTGGGCAACACAATTCAAGAACACATCCAGTCTTTGAGGCCAAGTCCCTGAAGAGTAGATGTGTCCGAAAGTACTTCATGGCTCATGAGCACATATCTCTGCCAGGAAGTTTGAGTATGGAAAGAGGGGGGTCCCAAAACTGTTAATTTACAGGAAGCTGTATTGCTAAGCATGCAAGAGGCAGTGTCTGAGTGGACTGATTTGGTCTGCATGTTAGGTTCCTTTGAGTCATTTCTTGAGTGGCAGCTGTGAAGGGAGGATGTAGCTTTGCACCTGTGAGACAGTGGAACTTGGTCAAGAAGGGACATTTCAAGGCTGGTAAGAGGAGACAGACAGCATGAACATTACAGCATTGAGTCTGAGAAGAGCACAGGCATAAGATAGACCTCACAAAGGATTGGGACAAAAGCTTCCTTGAAATTAGGGAAAGTTCACAGAGTTCTTGTGACTGAGAAGATCCTTGAGTTAGCCAAAGCAAATCCTGAAGGTTTGAACCAACTCTATTGAGATGCAGAGGAAAGGTAGCTGGTCCCTTTTTACTTGTTTTCTAGCTTTCCTGGTGACTTTTAATTATTCCTTTTGTACAAAGTGAAGTATTTTGCTTCAAGTTTTATAAAACTTGATGTTTTGAGGTGTTCCTTTTATTTTTCACCAGGTAGACAATGTTCTCACAAACCCACCTGAGAACTCCGTTTCACCTGTGCTCATCTCATAACCCTACTAAGCTCCTGACCAAGAGTTGTCATTTTTTGATAGTGCTGAGTGTCCTGCAGCTCCATGATGTTTTATTGTTTTGCCTGATCCTAATTTCTGAGTTTCATTTTAGAACACTAGTATTCAGTTTACTATTTTGGACAGTCATAGAAAATACCAGTTTCCTTTTCTGTAGACAGAACTGATTCGTTTCTCTCTGAAGCTGCTTATGCAAGGATGAATAATGCGTGCAGGGAAAGGATAATTTAAACTTGCCAAGGGATCTTCAGTTGCCATTCAGATTCTTTCAGTTAGACCCTTTGGCACATATACCTAGAAGGATCATGAGTAATCCACTTTAAGCATTTTTGTACATGAAATTCACTGATTTATGGGTTGATTCAATATTGCCATAGTCTTATGATGTAAGACAAATGTTTGGTTCCTGAGTGTGTTTTTACCCACTTTTTGGTCAATGAGAATAAGCTCATGTTGAACAACATTAATAACTTCTCTACGTGTGGATTGCAAATGGGTCCACACTTACCCTACTCTCAAACTTAAACCAAAAGTATTTTTGAAAATGCAGTATACACTTGTTCTCCTTGTGATAACCCCTTTACCTCCATTTCAGCAACCTTCTTCTCTAGGCAGATGGTTCCCACCTCCTTTTAGCAACCCTTGACACCCTGCCAACGCCAAGCCCAAACACCCTTGTCATCTGTCTCTTGTCTATAACCCATTTCCCTCAGATATGACAGACTACAGTCTCCTCTTTTTCCCTAAAAAGAAACACTGAACCAACACGCCAGTACCCAGAAAACTTGGTCAAACAAATGTGTTGGGGGATCAAAGAGGGGGTGGAGGGTTCCCTATGGAAGGTTTTTCACTTTTCAGCCAATAAAACTAGAAACTGACAATTTTGGGGCTATGTATTTATTCCTTTCTGAAAAAAGCAAAACCACCCTCACATCCTCCTCCTGGTCTGGTTAGAAATGCTGCTGAAGCACAATGTGGGAGCTCTAGTTCAACACCTTGTGCACCTGTTCTCTTCTGAGGCTTTCTGACTCTCCCCTCCTCTTAAACCATGCTGCTGAGCCTCTTGAAGCACGTCTCTCTGCTTCCCATAGGAAACCTAACCCAGAGAGATGGAGAGAGCAGGTGGCATTTCAACCTCATGCCAGTCACATGTCATTTTTTTGGCTGAAGTCTGGGAACTTTTCAGAATCCAAATACTTTGGTTTTCCGTTTTCTCTAACAGGTTGAAATTTTTCAAGAGAAGAAGCAGCTCTACTTTTATGGGGAAAAAAATCCCCAAACCAAACAAATAACAAAACCTCAAACCAAAACCACTAATAAATGCTTATTCCCTAAATTTCTTTTGAAGATGTTTTGATCTATTTCAGTAACAAGCTGTCTGCTGCAGTGTGTGAGGTAGCCATAAAATGTGACTTTTCTTGAGACATTGCTGTAAGATCTGCTGGCTCCAAGCTCCATAGGTTTTTTGTCTTTGGTGCTCCTGACATTGTCTGATCATAGTATTCTGGTCAGATTTTCTTTGCATACTAAAATAAGTCATGTTCTTGTCTCCCAGAATTAGGCTTGCACATAAATCTTTGTAAATTGCACCCAGGAGAGTCAAAAATTAATAATTGGAATCATAATATATCTTCAATAATGAATCTTTTTATAAGATTTCACATTTGAAGCTGGACACATAACTTTGTAGTTTGGGGAGCAAAATGGGGCAGCCTTTCCCCTTAAACTCCCACTGCACCTTGGGTTTTCAGTGATGTATTAGTCAACACCCTTTTCTTTCTCTCCCTATGTTGTTCCCTATGTTGTTTAGTACATATGGTTTTGCATTCCTCAGTCCTGCAGTGATGTGGTTTCTCAGTTGTGTTTGGATTATTTATATTGGAGAAGGCATAGAATCATCGAATAGTTAGGGTTGGAAAGGACCTTAAGATTATCTAGTTCCAAACCCCCTGCCATGGGTGGGGATACCTCCCACTAAACCATGTCACCCATGCCTCTGCCTAACCTGGCCTTGAACACCGCCAGCGATGGAGCATTCACAACTTCCTTGGGCAACCCATTCCAGTGCCTCACAACCCTTACAGTAAAGAATTCCTTCCTCTTATAAAATCTAAACTTTCCCTGTTTAAGTTTTAACCCATTACCCCTTGTCCTCTCACTACAGTCCCTAATGAAGAGTCCCTCCCCAGCATCCCTATAGGCCCCCTTCAGATACTGGAAGGCTGCTATGAGGTCCCCACGCAGCCTTCTCTTCTGGAGGCTGAACAGCCCCAACTTTCTCATCCTATCTTCATACGGGAGGTGCTCCAGTCCCCTGATCATCCTTGTGGTCTTCCTCTGGACTTGTTCCAACAGTTTCATGTCCTTTTTCTGTTGAAGACCCCAGAACTGCGCACAATGCTCCAAGTGAGGTCTCAGGAGAGCAGAGTAGGGGGGCAGGATTGCCTCCCTCGACCTGCTGGTCACACTCATCTTTTTGATGCAGCCCAGGATATGGTTGGCTTTCTGGGCTGTGAGCACACACTGCCAGCTCATGTTCATTTTTTCATGTTTAAGAAACACTTCTGATTTTCCTTACATTTTTAATACCTCAGTATGGTATCCTTAATAGGATAATGCTAGTACCACATAAGGTTGCTAAAGAAGTACTTCCAGTAGGATAATGCTAGTACCACATAAGGTTGCTAAAGAAGTACTTCCAGAAACTCTTTGAGGTTTTTCTGTGGCTGGTGTTACATATATCAGAAGACATAACAGCAGCTAAGGGATCCTAAGAAACCAAGAAAAAGGCTGCTACAATTTGTCACCATGCCCTATAGGTATATGTTATCATGAGAATAGATATTTATGTGTACCTTGAAAACATGCCAATGGTTGTAGAGAGGCACATTCATGCTGTGATTCTCAGTGTTATGTTATATGTGGGGATAGTTGTTCTCCAAGTTTTAATTTTGCTTTAATTTTATTTCATACACATAGAGTTATCCATGAGAAATGTGAGCTTAACATTTGGTTATCTGTGCTAACATTTGAAAACCTCACTTATATATTCCATTTATAAACCTAACAGAGTCCTTAGAAGTGGTCAGTGACAAACTGAGAGAGCTGCTTTCTTCTGAGACATTGAGCCGTTATCAGAGAGGCTATAGGGCTGAAAATCCCATCATAAAAAACAGACTTGCACTCTATGACTTTTAAAAGCAGCTTGGTGTCTTTGGTGACAGTTAATACACTGAAAATTGGTGACACCTCTGCTCTTTAGCAATTTAGGTAAAAAATCCCCTCCTGTTTTTCATTTGGTACTAAAAGGGACAAAATCTTGAAAAGGGCAAGTGAGTGAGGGAGACAGTGCTGTTGTTTACACAAAACTGAAACAATGGTCAACCAGATTGGGTTCCCACTTTCTGTAGAAATACTGAAGTTCTTGAGGACAGAGTTGAATTACAGGTCTTGATATTTTTTGCTTTTGTCTAACTCACCCAGGAATTCTTTTGAATATGTCACTGTCTTCCAGTGATTTTTACCCGTAATTGTGCTTTTGCATTTGTTCCAGCCTGGACAATGGAAATATGATTGATCTATTTCTTTCACAAAAGACTTCCATGTTATCATGTAGCAGCTGAGCAATAGCAGTGGGAATCAAGAAGAAATTTTAGTTTACAGGCTTTGATAAACCTTGCCAAACACAACTGCTTGTATTCTGCATCTAAAATGCTTGAAGAGACACAAATCTGCCCTCCTTAGCTTTAACATTAAAAAAAAAAAAAAAGTCAAATTCTTAGCATGGATGTAAAATGCAGAAGGAAATAAAGAATAGTAAATTGGGACCTCTGATCAGGGTCTTTATCTTTCCTAAAATTCCTTTCTAAAGAGTAAAATGCATGATGCTTTTTAAAAGAAAGTGAATAAGTAAACACTATCTATTGACATCAGCTTCTTCAGGATGCAATATAACCAGATTTGTTTAGAAAGCTTCGGGCCCCATGATGTACTTTTAATGACATTTAAATTCAGCATTCATATTCCAGGATAAAGACAGAGTTTCCCCTGTGCAGAAAGGCCTCCAATTTTCATGCAGGGGTGAAGGCAATAAGGATTCTGCCCGTGGCACCATGGATAGCATCCAGAGACAGAGTCATGACTGCAAGTGAAAACAGCTCCCTGTTTGTCCCTTCATCATTAAACAAATATTTGTTGAATCAATAACTGCTTATTATTTTAAGCAGTTAGGTTAGCATGAAAAGGGAGAAAAACGATCAGTTTGTGTTGGTTGGGGCAGTGTTGTGGTTTAAGCTGTAAATCAGCCACGCAGTTTGTTCACTCACTTCCCCCTCCTTCTTCCCCCCCACTCCAAAAGTGTCCCATTGCCTAAATGCTATCCTCCTCACCAGATTTAAGTGCCTCTGTACCATTGGGTACCTGTTGGGTTTTTTTGTTCTTTCTTCTGTTAAGAGGAGAGACATGGGTCTGTAGGGAGGCACTGAAATGTTCTGAAAGCATGATTTTATATTGCTTAATGAAGTCCACATTGCTGCCAAAAGCAGATGTCCCTCCCCATTGGTTTCTCAGCCCAGTTCACCATATGCCTGCCTAGAGGGCTGGGCAGCCATTTGGGAAGGTGGAAGTGAGAGACAGGGTGGCTTTAGGGAAGGAACAGGCAACTGTGTATGTGGAAACAAGTACTACACAGGTGACTGTGAATACACAGCCAAGGCATGAGGGCAGACCCTTGAGTATTCACACACTTGGTGCTGTCGGTTTGAAGGTGAGGAGAGGTAGCATTAGTAAGGCCATTGCTGGCAATAACATGATCAGTTCTGGTGGACATCCTAAAATCCAAGATTGGAAGACTTGGAAAAGAGATACAGAAATAGCTCCAGACCTGGGATTGTGCCCTAGAAAGACTGAACTTGAAGGTGACTTTAGTTTAACAGCTCTGATAAATGGATTTCCTCTGAGGCTAGGGGAATGGTCTTCAAATTAACAAATACACAATGTGATTGAAGAAGTTGAACAGGAAATTCAGACAAAGTCATGCTGGAAACAGAGTGTGATTCTGACAAAAGGATAATTCCTTACTGAAACTTCAATATGAGTGATATATGGGATCATTAGCACCTTAGGCACCTAATATTGAACAGCCTTCTCAAACATGCACAAGAGCCTCAAAGAAATGGTGGGTTTGATGCTGGTTCTGGGAGATCTTTGGTCCACAAGCTGCAAGCTGGTATGCAGCTTTAAACAATTCTGTATGGTTCTTTAGAGAGACTTTTTTAGCCACAATATATTTTCTTTATGCACCTGGGGTATTTTCCTGTGTCTTGGAACGAACAAAAAACTAATCTTAATGTTATGTTGTTTTTCATTTAAAATTGCAACATTTGAGAGGGATTTCCCACCCCTTGCCCTCTTAAAAACTTACTTCTTTCCTCTGTTTTTGTGGCCTGGAGGTTTTCTATCCTTTTTCATTTATCATCTCATATTGCTAGGATTTGAAGGTATACAGTAATGACGCAGGCTGCTGTTTGAGTTCTTTGACTGGTTTCTATTTTTAGAGTTCCTAGCTGTACTGAAAACAAGCAGCAGCAACTGTATTGGCCTTAATATATAGCACAGTTTTTGTCAGAAAATTAAATGTGAATAACATAGCTTTCACTGTATCTAGGGACAATGCAGAACATGATCCTTTTAAGGAACATACTGTACTATACAAGTAATATGGTCTTGCTGTGGCTGCCCACAACCTGACTCCCCCCATGCAAATAAAGCCAGAATTGATAACCTTGGGTCAGCATCCTCACCACGGCACATCACTGTGACCAGCTGCATTAGCTCACCCTAAGGAAACTGATGAGCTACAGCTTTTTTGCTGTCTAACTGGCCACTTAACAGGCACTGGAGCGCATAGTACTGCTTTGTAGATGGATACCCTAACCAGCCCAGAGGATGAGGCTGCCTGTCTCTTCTGCCCAAAGTTTGATTGAAAAGTGGAACATCTCCTCCAAGAAGGGAAGAGACTGGTACCTCAATCCTCAGAGCAATTAGAGATGACAGAAGAGCAGGGATTAACTCTTCATTCTGAGCTGGTAGAGCAGTGTCTGTCCCTCAGTTTGCCAGACTCCAGGTGAGCATCCTTTGTGCAATTAGTCATGGTCTCTTCTCTTTGTCAAAGCACTGAGTCCTGATGGGAAGTATGGTGGGAACACTTGGCAATACCCAAAGTTTCCATGGGTCAGAATAAATACAATTTAAAGGAGTCCCTGCTCAGCTCTTGGTATTAATTTTTACTAGTGTTTGTGCTAGTAAGTCAGGCATTCCCAGTTTTACCCTCTTATGCAGCCACCTTCTGTGTAGCTCAAATAGGAATGATTCTCAATAGGAGAAACCTCCATTTGGGATAAATAAAATGAAGTAATTTTGCTATAAGTTTCCGGTTTAAGAAGCTTGGTCTGAGAAAGACTTCTTGAAAAAATTGATTTTCCAGGTATGTGATTTACTTTTTTAAGCTTGAATATCCTCTGAAGTTTCATCTAGATTTTTTGCCTGGATTACCTGAAGTAAGAAAGTTCTAGCTGAGCTGCTTTTGAAAAAGAAATACCAGTAAGAAAGATTCTGTCTGATTTTTGTAATTTCTACCATTTAAAAATATTTCTAAAGTTCAAATTGAAAAATGGTGAACAATGATAAGTGAATGGAAATGCAGACTGAATTGTGATATGTTTTTTTTTTTTAACAGATTTGAAAAGATGCCTTTTCTGAGACAGTGTGAAAACATTATCCATGCCAGGCATTTAATGCTAAGGCACAGCTCTGTTAGCTACATAAAACTGCCCCGGGTGAGAGAAGAGTCTTGTACAGGCTATATTATTTTTCACATTTTCATTTCACTCTTTTTCCTAGTCATGTTCCTAGGTCTTGCCCTATTTCTGTGTATATTTTGAGGAGTGATTGTCACTGAGCTGACCGTGTCCTTGTTCCAAGTACAGGTTCAGGCCCCTTTGTGTAGTCAAGCTGGTGGCCCAGGACCCCCTTATAGGCATCAGTCAGGCACTATGAGATTTATCTGGGTGAAAAGCCTCAGCATGAACTCAGACTCCTTCATTCCACATGGAGAGATCAGACACAGTCCAGGCAGTGAACTTCAGTATCTGACAGCTTTGTCCCCAGCAAGTATCTTCATAATTGCCTGGTTTAAGTCAAACACACTTAAATTTGCCGAAAGCCAACTATGTGCCTAGCATCTACGTGGAGTGTGGCTCCTGATATTTTTTATTCCAGCTGACATCCTGGTTTTATCACCCTTTCTTCATCACTGATCAAGCCCATGGGCTGAGGAGTAAGAGAAAAGCTCACTGTCCTATTTTCCACCTAGAATAAGATCTCAGGGACGTTTGCTTTGTGACTATTCCTGATTAATTCTGTCTAGCATCTGATTTAAAAATATCTAAGATGAAGTCAAGCTTCCTGTAATATCATCTGTTCAAGGCAACACCTAAGCTGAACTGTAACTGTACACATGGTGCCCTGCTTGTTTCTGAGGAGGAGTGAGTCTGATCCAGGAATGGAAGACTTTCTGGAGCTTCCATATCCCTTGCTCTAAGCTTTACCTTAGGATGTTTTCTGGACTTGCAAAAAGTATGAGACCTCTTTACTTTTCCATTTACTTGTGCCTGTCCTTTTTAGTTTCTCCTTTTGCTTGCTGATCCTAAAATAAGAATTCACATGGTAGTATATTTTGCCCTAACTAAAGGCATATTAGAAAGTAAGTGCTTGAAAATAGTTTGGTTGTGATTTTGTGGACCACAGTAATTGGAATGTCTTTAAAATAGAAGCCCTTACAACTTTTCCCAATATCCAGTGTTTTCCCTCTTCACATCAGTCAGCATTATCCTGACTTCCTGTTTTTTAACCCTCTCATTCTTATGTGTGCATTGCTAGAGGGTAAGTATGATTCTAATGTCCTTTCTAGAGAATGATGCACTCTCTCATGCTGGTGTACCCCCTTCGGTAATGAAATACATTGTGAAGCTCTGGGGAAGACAACTATTATCTCTGTGTGATGGAAAGAGCAACACATGAAGTTATGTACAGTAGCACCTTGATAACCATTGAATCATTGGGGTTGGAAGGGACCTATGAAGATCTTCAATAGGCACAGCACTACAGCTTCACAGACAGTGAATAGAGAGGAAGGATGACTTCCCTTAACTTGTTGGCTACATGCAGTTAGTCCAGTTTTACTGCAGGGACACACTCCTGAAGGACAATAGCCAAATGTGATAAGAGGCTTACAAATGGCCCTAGAGCGTGAGGCACATTGATGCAAGTGGTAATGAACTGAAAAGAAAGTGCATGTATTGCTCACATCCCCACTTCATCTGTTGATATGGCAATCTATGCATTTGTGTTCTGAGAGATGACTGCATCTTTTAGGCAGAATTCGTGGGATTTACCCAAGCTCAAGGTCCAGTTCTAGGATAATGCAGGGTAGTCAAGCTTCCAAGACTGCAGACACATCCAAGTGAGGCACTGTAAGTGGCAGTCTGCCATTCTTTTTTCTTTTTTTAGCTGGCAAATGAAGTTGCTAAGCCACTGTCCATCATATCTGAAAAATCATGGCAGTCAGGTGAAGTGCCCAACGACTGGAAAAAGGGAAATATAACCCCCATTTTCAGGAAGGGGAAAATGAATGACTCAGGGAACTACAGAGCAGTCAGCCTCACCTCTGTGCCTGAAAACATCTTGGAGCGGATTCTCCTGGAAGGCATGCTGAGGCACATGAAAAACAACAAGGTGCTTGGTGACAGCCAGCA
>JANRGW010046442.1:3439-14650 GCA_024733675.1 Psilopsiagon aymara | reverse complement strand
CGGGCTCGCTGTGGCGGCCGGGGCGCGGGCGCGGGGGCCGGCCCGGGGTTGCTCGGTGCCCCGTGCAGGTCTGGAGTTCCGTGAGGTCTCCCGAGCGCGCCGTGGGGGGCGAGGAGCAGTTCGGAGCCGAGGGAGGGGGCGGCAGGCAGCGTCCGCCTGTCCGTGTGGGAGCAGCGGCCTGCCGGTGTCGGCCCGGCAGGGACAAGGCCTCCTCCCGTCTGCCGCACTCTTGGTCTCCTGCTCGTTGCTGGTGCTTTGTGAGCCGAGGACTCATATTGTTCGTGGGGGCTTGCGGGAGCGATCTTTCAGTGCTGCTTGCGCTCTCCGTGCAAGTTACAATTAGGGCTGTGCTGTCTCTGGAGGGGTTTTTAGTAGCATCGGTTTTGTTTTGTTCTAAACGACAGCGAGCACGTAAGAGCAGTGAATGGTGAGGAGGGTGCCTGTCCTGTCCCGTCCCGTACCAGTAAGCCATGGCCTATCAGCTGTACAGGAACACCACGCTGGGGAACAGTCTGCAGGAGAGCCTGGACGAGCTCATACAGGTGTGTGGGGGGCCCGGGTCTGCAAGCATCTTAATAGAGAGGCTTGTTACTCAAGCAGCTTTGTGGCTTCTGTATTGGGTACTTATGGGCAACGGCTGAAAAGCTTGATTGAAATCAAAACCTCTGGTACTCAGTTGTTGTGATAGTTCCTTTAGTTAACATTCTCTATGAAGGAAAATGTTTTCCATAGGACACATAAGCTCCTCTGGCAGTTCCCAGTGAACAAACATCAGGTTAATCCAGAACACTGTGACTGATGTCCTGCACCTCTGGTTGGTTTCACTTGATATTTGCCAGATGAATTCTTTGTGTAGCGCAAAAAACATGTTAGCACCTAATTCCTTTTCTCAGATTTAAAATGGGGAAAAGGCAGTAAAATAACTCTTGAGTAGATTTTCCTTCTAGAGATCGTAGAATCATAGAATAGTTAGGGTTGGAAAGGACCCGAAGGCTATCTCGTTCCAGCCCCCAGCCATGAGCAGGGACACCTCGTACTAAACCATGTCACCCAAGGTTCTGTCCAGCCTGGCCTTGAACACTGCCAGGGATGGAGCATTCACAGCATCCTTGGACAGCCCATTCCAGTGCCTCGCCAGCCTCACAATCTGCTGCACGGGAACTTTTTGAGTTTTTACAGCTTTTTTGAGTTTATTTTGAAGTAACTCAAACCTATGTTTTCAACTACTTCAGTCCCAGCAGATCACTCCTCAGGTGGCGCTTCAGGTGCTACTTCAGTTCGATAAAGCTATCAACTCGGCACTGGCACAGCGCGTCAGGAACAGGGTCAACTTTAGGGTAAGATAACACTGTATACAAGCTCTTCATGGGGTGGAGTAACCAAGCATTGGTGCAGAATGCCCTTAAAAGCTGAGTGCTCCAAGCAAAAATGCAGGTCTGTTTTGACTCTGAAATAGCGAGTGCTGATAAATTTCTTCTGTATGCAGTTGTGAGGCTTGTTACGTTCTTACTCTTCATTTGATCTTTCAAATGAATGCAAAGACTATGGAGATATTTGGTGGGTGAACAAAAATGGGAAGAGGGAAATGCTTTGATGAGTAGCACTGCCATTCTCAGTGTGTTGCAGGTGGGGAGGGAAACTTGCTTCTCTTAGACCTAGCAGAAGTGAGATGAGGCCAGATTTTTAGCCACTTCTGTAATGCAGAGACTACAGAGTTGTGCATCTGCCCTTATGCAAGACACTGGGTCAGTTTGTAGGTATTTTCTGTAAGTATCAGGAAAAAATAAGTTTTTTTTTCTCAGCCAGCCACCCTAACGAATGCCAGATAGCCAGCACGTTGTAAAATGTCGACTTGATTGTAATTTTAAAGAAAAAACCCAAACCAGTTGTTAAATTATGGACTCGTACATCCTCAGCAGTTGATGCAGAATACATTAATGAAGCGAGCTCTTAAGATTTTTAGATTTTTGAACCACACAAATATGTTAAAAAGAGCATAACTACTTTTTTCTAACCTCCTCATGTCACATAGGTCAGTTCTGTCACGATTTTTTTAAACTGGCTTTATTTGAACAATTGCAGAGTTCACATCTTGTGATCACTGCTGTAACTGATTTTTCTTATGGCCAGTGTTGTAAGAAATCGTGTCTGATTCTGGTCCTTTACACACGTTAAAAAAGTTACAAAACTCTGTAATGTCCCTGTGAAGCTTCCCCTTGAATAAACCATAATGGTCTTGGAATACATACGTGGTCTTGAGAATTCCAGCCACTGGAGGGCAGTTCTCAGAATTGCTGCTTGCCGAGTTTGCATGCATTCAGGTTCATGGCTGGCTTTATGGCAAACCTAATGGTAGAAGGGATGTGGTGCAGTAAGCATCATATTTCCTGTTACTTTTGGGATGCATCTTACATAAAATGTCTCTTGTCTCTTTAAAGGGGTCTCTGAATACGTACAGGTTCTGTGACAACGTATGGACATTTGTACTGAATGACGTTGAATTTAGGGAGGTCACTGAACTTGTAAAAGTGGATAAAGTGAAAATTGTAGCATGTGATGGAAAAAGTAAGTATGGAATATGACATAAACTGACCCACAAGACTTGATCGTTTATAGAAAGGTTTGACCAAACATTTGATTAAAGCTAGGTGGATTGTATTATTCAGACAAAAGTAGTGCTCTGCACTCCCTTCTACGTAGGATAAATGCAACAAAACCAAGATAAATGCTCTTTGACTCATAAACACTGAAACAGAAATGTGTTAAGAGATTGCTGTAGAGTAGACCTGGTGTTGGGAAGCATGAACTACTGGAACAATTGGAAAGTCATAAGTAATCTTCATTGAATTTCTGTAGGGAGATTTTTCTTGTCTTAACCTGGTTGTGAGAAAAGCACCATGTTTTATTGAATTCAAGGAGAGCCTCTTCAGTCTGAGCAACCACTTTTCAGAGAAAATTAAGCAACTGTATGCTGGATTTGATCATAGGAGACATGGCAAGTTTATGCCAGCATTTGCAAATAATACTAAAATACTTATATATTGCTCAACAGGCTCACTGTATGTACACTGCTTATGGGAGTTTATGTCCCATATCTTCTTGGCTGGATTACTTTTGTCAGTGTTCCTGGAAATTTCGTACCTGAAAAAGTAATGTGGCAGACTTTTGTGGCAAGCTGGTTTACAACTTTTAAAGCCATCCCTGTGGCAGGCTATCACTAAAGATGTGGTAAATGGTGTCACTTGTTTCACCACTGGGGAGTGATGTGAAAAGAAAGAACTGAGAATGGAAAGGGCTTTATTTAAATATACCCTAGCCCTCTGAAACAGGTTCTTCATGACTTCCAGGTACTGCCATGACTACAAGTCATAATTTTAAAGAACTGACACAATTTATTATTTGCTCAACTTTTGTTATTAGCCAAGCATACAATCTTACTCTTTATTTTTTGTGTGTCTGTTATAGCTAGTAGAAGAAACCTTACTTTCCAAGTATCAATAGTTTTCACTCATGATAAAGTACGCAGATAAGATTTAAAGAGTGGGATGATTTAAAGTTGCTGTTAACATTACAGCCTTTTTTTTCCCCACAAGGAGTTGACTTGCTAAAGGAACATCATAAACTCTGACTTTTCTCCACGTCTATGTCATGTATTTTTCCCATAGCTCTAAAAACAAGAAAGCAGTGATGATAGTAATACCAGTAGTTGCACTGGTGTTACTTGGTGCTTCTGACAGAAGTTCAGAACAGAGAATTGCTCTCAGTTATTTTATGAAGATCATGCTTATTCCTGTATATATTTCAAGATGTGTAATAAACTGTGACCCACACTCCATAGGAGCTTATGCTACTGGATGTACAATACCCCTTTCTCTTTCATAGGTTGTGTGATTTAGCCAGATGTGCTTGTCGCCTTCCATAGTAAAATTGCTTGTGTATCAGTCAGATTGCTTGTGTAGTCAGAGCAAAGCTGCTTGAATTTTTAATGCCGTAATATCAAAAAATGTGCGTGTACAACCTTTAAGTTTTGTGCTGGCTAACTGGATGTTGCTGACTGGAAGAGCTCAGGCAGCTTGTGCACCACATCAGCAGCAGCGGAGAGAACTGGGTAAATACAGAACGTGTCCTAAAATGCTTGGGGAATGCTTTTGAGCTGAGGGAAAGTATTAGAGAATGAGTATTAGTTCTCTTTAAATTATACTCAACTGTAGAGGGTGTATGTATTACTTACACTTTGGTTTTTCTTTCCTAGACACTGGTTCCAATACTGCAGAATGAACAGAACTGGAGTTTGTCTGCAATACTTTAATATGCAGAACTTTCTGGGGAGAAGCATGGAGAGAGACTGTGTTCATTCTTAATTCTTGTGATGCAGATGTGCGTTAGTCCATGCTAGGAAGTCTCTCAGAATGACAGTGAAAGAAATACCTGTAGCATTTCTTCAGTTCACCCTATAGGGCATGAATACAATATTACTTTTTTTTTGTAAGTACAGCAGATACTGTTGGTTTGGTTTTTTTTGTTCAAAGTAATTTCTGTAATAAACTTTTATTTAAAAAACTTGTGAATGAGTGATCATTGGAAAACTGTTTAAAACCAATCATTAATATATTTATTCTCTTAATATTGTCTAATCATGTTTAGAGTCATGTTGCTAATGCAGAGGTTGTCCAGTTATAGGGTTCTGAGTGTGGTTTCACTGGTAAGTATTGCAGGAAGTGGCTGTTCTGGGATAGAGGAGGACATCAACAAAAGCAACTGATGCTGGCCAGTGTATTTGTGTGTGTTACTGCATCTTTCTATCTATAAATTTGTCCATTTGGTATTCTCAGCTAATAGTAATAATACCATAACCCAAGTATTAAAGTTACTGCACAGCTAATCAAATTGAAGTAATGAAACTGAGTCTCGTAAGATTGTTTTATACTCTCAGCAAATGTAGTGCTGCTTGGTTTGTTGTTTTTCTAATTTTTAATTTATGTGGCATACATTTAATGGGGCATCTGGCCAACAGGATTTCAGGGAAGGAGTTGAGCTGTGAATTTTGAGATATCAAATGGATAACTTTGTTCTTCTTAGACTTACACATTAAAAAAATCTGATCAAGAAACCCTGAAGTAGAAGTAGACAGCTTATTTGGCTGACAGGAACTGTTCCAGTGTGGTCATAGGAATGCCTGTTGCTTCAATACTGTCAAATTTCATTTATTTTTGACAGTAGGTTACTTAAAGACCACTAGAAACTGGAAACGATACAGAAGAAAAGATGAGGGGTAACTGTTTTCAGATCAGTTTAAATCTTTAGTTTGTGACAAAAATGGATCATAATTTTACGTCTGAATGAATGAAATAAACTTTCCATGTCAGTGGCCCAGTCTATTAATTAAAGTAATAAAGCTATAGTGTATCTCCTAATGCCTTTCCAGACTGACATGTTCTCTAAATCCTATCTTTGGACATGAAACTATATGTATCATGTTTGTTTAACTTCTGCTTCTCTCAGGTGAGAAAGGAGTTCACAAACTTGTTTGCAAGACTGTTGTAAGTATTGTGTTTACCATGAAATTTTTTTGGTCTTATATCCATGCCAAATGTTGTGGGTGTAAAGGACCTTGATGTGAAAGATTTCTCAGCTAGACTAGATGCTGGGAGAACTTTGAGATGGCAGAGGGATGTTGCTGGGACAGTTTTGGGGAGTATTGCAGGGAGAGCCCAGCAAGGTAAGAAGGAAGAAAGAAGCATCCAATCAAGGCAACGGGTGAGCAAGACACCAACCAGTGAAGAAGCAAAAGTACCCACGCGGGCGGTGTTGGCTAACCAATTGTATTAGCGGCTCCTACACGCGGGTACTTCGGATAGCCTAGATCAACCCTGGACCTTCAGGAAATAAGCCATTTCGTTTCCTAACCGGAAGCGGGGTCCGTGCCTTATTCTCCACAAAATGTCCCTCACTGCAAACTGCAGGTTGGTAAGTAACCATTTTTGAAACCAGAACAACCGAGTGTTGCTCTCATTTGAACAGCACGCTACCTACCTGTGGAGGTTGTTACCTTACACGGTGTAAATGTATATCTGTGGTTTTCTCTTTTTCTACATCAGACTCAACCTTTCAGGTTTACATACCTTTTTGTTCTCTAATAATCATGTGGTAAACTGAATTGCAGCCCTTGCAAGTGTAAAAGTTTGCTGTTCCTGCCTTCAACTCTGCTGTTTCTTCCTGTCTCTGGACACAAACTTCTCAATCTAGAGGTGTCTGTAGGACTCCTTCCCAGTGCAAATGATTATATCTTATTTTGTTCCAATTAAGCTTGTATTAGCATATTTATTACAGCATTTTTCCATTAAAACCGTATTTAATAGAGAAGTAAAATTGTACTTATGATGTAAGCTTAATGTGTGAAATAGATTTAATATTTCATTCATACTTCTCTCTCAGACTTCTGTGTTTCAGCAGTTGTCTACTACTACTTCAGCACTCCCAGCCTTAGTGCTGCCTTAGCTGTTAACTGAAAGGAAAAGAAATATTTAACTGAAAAAGAGAATAAAAAACCCAACATATATATACACACTACAAAAAAAACCACAAAGGAGAAATGATTTTGTTCACAAAGATGTCTCCTACTTAGTAACTGGTGAAATTCAGACCAATGTGAGCAGAAGCAGAAATGATGATGTTCATAATTCGGGACAACTTTACTGGCTTGCTTAAGAAAAAAGCAGTGGTCTCATTGAAGCTCCTTTGGAAGGAGGTGATGGGATACTCCTGTGCTGATGCTTAACCATAACACTTTGAATTGTACACCCTACTTATGTGATTCCTATTCAGTGTGAAAACAGAGATTTGAATATTGCCTTGCCTTGAAAGGGAGCATTTGAAAATGAGGTGGACATTCTGAAATGGATGTAAATGTGCTATACTGGAGTCTTACTGTACTGAAACTGCAAACGCTGAAGTGATGCTGATGATCAGCTTATTTTTCAGCCTTAGTTAAGTGAGTGGCAAAAAGTGACATAGATGAAATACACAAAAAATATATTAATATATGAAATAAAATATTAGGTGAATTATTCTAGGATTTTTCCTTTTGCTAATAATAATGTAGACTTAGAAGAAATGCACAGCAACTGGAATGGCTGGGGACAGGAAACAATCTGTTCCTGGCCACAGTGATTGTGAAGGGACAGTGTGCCAGCAGAATCTCTGTGACTTAGTCTGTGTGGAAGTCTAGAGACTATGCACAAATGGGGAGTAAGAGAATGTTTCAGGTGAAATAACAAATGAGTAAGAACCAAGTGGGTATAAGACATGCTTCTGTAATCTAGACATTCCCTTCCTCTCAAGCTGGAAGCCTGAGAAAGCCTTTCACACAAAACAAGAAAAGTTATCAAACGCAAAGAGCAACTGAAGAAAAGACAGACAAGAAGGTTTATATACACTGAACATTTTGTATTGCTGCTGCCTGGCTAATAATTGGTGGTATTAGAAGCTTTATTTCATAGCTGGTTAATGTTTTAGTATCACAGATTAAAGTTTCATGGTTACATAGTCTAGTTTTGTTTGGTTATGCCAAAGGCATTAAGCTGTAGTTCTGCAGAGCAGCATTTTTCCACTCTCATGGCAGAATCCTTGTTTTCTTTTGTACTCTGTATTTAACTTACAAAATACTTTCTTATGTTTGACTGCTTACTGTTCCTAAAATGAGCTTACACACACATCTTCCATCTCCTTGACTGCAGTGCTAGGCAATGCAGGTTTCTGGTATTTTTGCATATGTGTGATGTTTCTAGGACATGGAATTCAAATTTGGATGCAGAGAGACTACTGAATGTACCTTCGTACATAATATTTGCACTTTTGTGATCAATGCTCTCCATTCAGCAAAAGGTATTTACCCTGTTAACTCTGCCACCTCTTTAGAAAACAGCTCTTGAGGCATAGTGAGGTGGAAATAATTCTTGGGAACAACTTTATGGGTGTCTAGAATTGCTCCAATGATGCCTCAGAAAAAATGTGCTTTATGGGATGAAGACTGCTCCCTACTCACTGCAGGAGAGAAGCTTGCCTGAGCTGGAGGAATTAATTCCTGCAAACCTCAAGAGCTGTCAACAGAAGCTTTGACACTAGCTTGGCAGCAAGTGTCACGTTCTTTTTGGTTCTAACGACATTTTTTGGATGGTGTTTGTCCCAGCCCCAGATCTGCAACTTCTGTGGAGGCTGTTTCAGTTCATAGAAGGAGAGGGGAGCAAAGAGAAGATAAGGGGATCTGGTGCCAGTATTCTTCCTGCTTTTTATTACTTTGCTTTCCATAATTTTCTTGCCACTTGCTATTTTTTGTGTTTGAATTTCAGCTAATCCCTCCACATTCATATGATTAATGCGCTTGGTGGTCTTGGAAGAAATGTTGAACTAACTTACACCTAAAAGTGTTAAACTGCACTTTTGTTATACTAAGCTATTTTAATATCCAGTGGAAGACAAATCATCTTACTTGCTACAGCATCAGCATACTTGCTGCTGCCTGTTTGGTCCTTCCTTGCCTGTACTGTTATGGACTGACTCATTCATTTGGGGATTTTTGTTGATTTGTCTTCAGAAAGGTCCCAGTTACTTCCGCCCATCAGTAGCAGAAAGTAAGAGATACCTTTGCACCTTGAACTGCAGCTGGAGTGGATGCTTCTATTTAGAATGTAAATTAGCAAGAAGAAGGTGAAGACAAGGAAATAAACACCAGTACAGAAGTGGCTGTGGGTGACTGCTTGTGTTTAAACATGGCTTCCGAGGATTTTGTGAATTCCACAAGTGTGCAAAAGCAGATGTTATCTGAAGCAAGCTGTTTGCTCAGTCAGGGATGTCAATGCCTGCCAGTGTTATCAGAGAGACACAAGTTAAAGGAAAGTGTGGAGCAGGAAGGACTTCAGATGAATTCCCAGAAGACAAGTTTAATCAGGATCATTATGTACTTTTACACAATGACTAGGTACCATGAGGTAGATGAGAGTTACTCAAAACACAGATACTAAGGATCTCAGCAGCTTAGGAGATAGTGTATCGGTTAAGGTGTTTGTGACTTGGTTGTGCTTTCCTGTATTTTATATGTTCCAGGGGCAGGGAGTAGGAACATGATAAAAAGCATTTTAATTTTATTAAGCTGTACTGATAGATGTGGACTTTTCCTTCACTGTAACTCAGAGGGTGATCTTAGGAAAATAGCTTTGCTGAAAGATAAATTTACTGTATAAGTAAGCTCTTACGGCTTAATAGGTTTTAAGTCACAGATCTATTAATGTTTTCATTTTTGCCTTGTGCTAAAAGAGCCTGCACCCTTCAAGGAAGTGGAAAATAGTCCACTGAGAGTCATGGTTAGTGCTTATGAATAAGTCAGAAGAAAAAGAACACCCCTAACCATGTTCCCTGAACCAATTTTACTCTTGACTGCAAATACTTTATTGATATTTTGCTCTGTAGGTCATGTTTGCTTCTAGTTTTTCAGAATTTATTACCTGCTTTTTTCTGAGTTAATTTCAGTTGACCCATCTCTTCAGAGACTTGAAATGAAAGAAATGCAAAGCAGCCAGGAAACAGACCATCCTAGCTGGAGTTAAGAGCTGTTCATGGACACATCTATGTCTAAATACCTGTTATACCAGTTTCAGCTCACATTAGGCTGTTCTTGTAAAAATAAAGTGAAAACCACTTGGAAATAAAATACAAGTTAAAGCCAGGTGAGTTTAAAAGCAATTACTTGATTTTAGAATTATAGTTTCAACTTCCTCCTGTGCATATTGTGAAAGATAAGTAGTAGCTTGCAGTGTATTTCCTCCTTGAACAGCTGGGAGTTTGTATCAAATTCAGGTTGCTAGCTAACAACTGATTGTAGACAAAAGTGTCAGAACTAGATTTTTATCTAATTTTCAATTTAAGAAAAAAGAAAGGTTTTGTTATGGTTGTTATTGGATTTTTTTTCTGTCATAGTAGTTTTTCAGTGGATAAATTTAACACTAATGTTTCTGATATGACTTTTCCATTTTGCATAGCCCAAGATTTTACTGATTAAGCCTATATGGGGTTTAACCTATTGTTTGGAGGTGAGCCTATGTTCTGATATGCCAATGCTACTTTTGGCTAAAGCTTGCCTTGCTCTATTTGAAGGTTATTCTTTTTCAGTTCTGCAACTAACCTGGGTAAATTCCATCCTATCTTTGTGCCCTGCTGCAAGTTTTATGAGATGCTAACTATCTTAGTTCTAAGGTGCTTTGAGAACTCTGGAATACAAAGCTCTGTATTAGAGTGACATTTTTATTGTCATTTGAAATGGTAAGGAGACATAGGTTTGTTTGGGGTTTTTTTCTTTTCTGTATTGCTGCTTTGACATGTGCCTGCACTCATAAATCTTCCTCATGTCTTTGGAAGAGGAAGTGCTGAGAGTATTCCTTTGTAACAATCTTTTTGTTTTAGTTCACCTTCTGAATTTTTCTTTCAGAAGAAATTGTCACTACTAAAAGAAGAGGGTGAATTGAAAATAAATTTGCACAAAGATACACCTTTGGTTTTGGAAACAAATAATCTGAGATAAATCATGAGTAACAGCACCAACAGAAACTGAAAATTTTCTTTGACTCAAAAATGTAGAAGTTTACAAATTGTTTACATCTCCAAATAGTGCCAGAATTTGTTTTCATACAAATAGGTGATCTCTGAATGGAGAAGGCTGCATAGGCTATGTTCTTAGGTAACTGCTGTCCCTCTTGTGTGTTGCCAAGGTGGTTTGTTACCCTGGTTTCACTTGAGGCCTTCCTGTTCTATAGGCAAGATCTTTCAAATGCGGATAAATGTCCAACCAGGAAAAGCACAGATTTCAACATGTAACATTAAAAGAAAAATCACTTTGGCTTTGCTAAAGACTTACCGTGGAACAGATTTGAAGTGGTGTTTTTGTTTTCCCCAGAACTAAGTGGTTTTGTTTGTCTCTCCATCTGTAACCTTTTTGGTCAGGCAGTGTCTGTCAGTAACATAAAAACCACTGTTATTTAAATAGTATGTACAAGCAATACTTTGCATTTCTGAGAGAAGAACCAGCTGAAGAATGAAACATTGTCATGGGTTTAGCAGTAGCAGCCATTTTTCCCCTTCTCGTTAGCTGGTGCAGCGCTGTGTTTTTAACTTGTGGCCTGAGAACAGTGCTGATAACACCAATGTTTTAGTTACTGCTTA
>JANRGW010046441.1:0-20817 GCA_024733675.1 Psilopsiagon aymara | reverse complement strand
CTCCATCCCTGGCAGTGTTCAAGGCCAGGTTGGACATAGCCTTGGGTGACATGGTTTAGTGTGAGGTGTCCCTGCCCGTGGCAGGGGGGTTGGAACTTGATGATATCAAGGTCTTTTCCAATCCTAACTATTCTATGATTCTATGATTCTATGTGCTATGAATGATAAAACCTGAAGGCACTACCTCATGCATTGTTTCCAGAAAATGAGTGAGCTTTACCTATAGAAACCCAAAGAAAAGTCTATTAAGTGGATTGGCCCAAAGCTCTGTGGTAGGACGCATCCCTCGCACCTGTGTTGTCAAAGGGAACAGAGGCCATTGCTGTGTCCATCTCCATGTGCATAACACTCTGCCACCATTTCTCCTCTAGCCTCTTAAAATCCAGAGCCTTGACAAGAAAAAATTGGTCCAAAGCACCGTAACTGTTTGTTTGACCACTACTGTTAACATTCTAACACTGTTTAGAACACATTAGGTGATATAACGAGGCCACTACTAAGTGTTGCAAAGGGATTAACTTGAGGGCTGTTACAAGTGTCTTCAAAATCACACTCAGCATGAGTGTATAATTTTTATCTGCTTCTCTCCTTTTTCCTAACTTTGTTTACCAAGAAACATTTCATTCCCCCACAGGGAATGAAATTTCCTGGCTTACAGATTAAACACTATATAATATCAAAAAAGACACCACCTTGTCTGGTGAATGAGACCTGTCTTACACTTTGCTAACATTATAGCCAGATTTCACGGTCATGGGAAAACAAAACACCCCAAATGGAGCAGTTATTAATTCAATAAATCCAGCTGCTCTCAGTGCTCTGGGCAAAAGGCAAAGTTAAAAGCAGCTGCTCATCGACGACATGTGAGACCTGACTAGGGGAAAGTAGCTGTTTTAGCACATCATCCACCACTTTGAAGGCTGACTGCACTCAATTTCTTAGACAATCTACACACCATTTTCAGTTCTGTACCTCCATAATTTATCACAACAATACCTCAAGCATACAGATGGGGGGAGGAGGGAATGAAAGCAATTTACAGTATCAAGATGAAAGAAGCTGGACGGCTCAAGAAGACTTACTATGTAAATCATATCCACAACTTAAAGGAATGTCACCATAATATTCTGGAATTAATTTTTCCAGCATTCCTATATAGGTCACAAAAAGGTAAATGTAGTTTCCTCCTCCCCCTACCACTATATCTGGAGTTGTTTATCAATATGTTAAAGAGGAAATTGATTCTACCTCCCCTTTTCTACATGGACAATAAGAACCTTATGTATAAAAACTTCTGATAAAAATAACAGCAATCAGTAGAAAATCAGCATCCAATCTGTCTAGGTGTTTTCTCTTCAGATTTTTGGGCACATCCTTCAAAATTTATTCTTCACAACACTCAAGATTAAGAAAGGAAAATAAACTTTTCCCACTGATAGGCTAGATCACACAGAGTGTTGTATCACGGACATATCAATCCTAGCTAACAAAAAAAAAGCAAAGGTTACGTGCAGCATTCATAACGTTTCTAAGAAATTAAATATATGATTTTTAAACCCATTATTTTTATCTTGATTTCAAATACAGATCTGTATTTTCAGACAGTTTTGTAAATTAGAATTACTAAATATGTCTGATTAATCAAAGGTGTGTTCTCCAGTGGGAAAATTCTGATTTTCCTTTATAAGACTATGTACTGACACAACTTTGCTTTTTAATTGATGAGTAGGTAACAGTCTTTTGCACACAAGTTTGTTTTTCCTATGTTCAGCAGGTGCACCGTATATTCCAAGGAGAGCTAAAATATGTGTGTGAAACTCCCTACAGAGTTTTCCCTCTTCTCTCAATTATCAATGACATATTTATCTAATAAACCTCTGAATTTAACTACATTTATTGTGAGCTCAGTACTCAAACTGCAATCTGCCTCTCACTCTCTTTCCCCCAGGATTTACTTGTAAAAGTACAAGCATGTTAACAGTTTCAAACAGCTGCTATGGAAAAAAATCATCATGAATGTTTCCTTCTTCCTCTTCAATTGTGGATTTAAATCTCAAAATACACTGAGGCTGGGTTGTAAGAAGCAGTTGCAGTTACAGGATTAACTCCAGACACCTCCTGCTCCAGCAGGCTCGAAGTCAGGGCTTATACCAGTGGAAAGGTGATACAAGAGATATTCCTCTCTTGTTTTTCACACTGGTGGGTCCTGACATTTTGGGTCAAGAAAACTTTTAATGAATGGGAAAACTATTTGAAGTTATATTTAAGTATTTCTAAACACATTCCATGTTTTCCTCTCCTTCCAAGGAATATATTTTTAGACTTCAGGCAGCCAGTTTTAAAGAGGTCTCTGAAAAGGATACAAACTAAGATTGCATTTCAGCAGAATATGCAGTACGTTTGTAATATGTGGTTTCACATTGGAAAGGTAACCTGTTCCCCTTAGAAAGGAAATATATTAGCTCTCAAATGGATAATCCCTATATCTTAAACCATGCTTCACCTCAAATTCTTAGGTAACCTTTTGCATGCACTACAGTCATATCCCCAATCTATATCTAAACATTGTCTTTCTAATACCATCCTTCACACAGGCACATGCATAGACCCCATTGCTCCCTACTCAATGTACATCACATATGGGCTATTCAATTTAATATTAACATCACCTCATCATCCATTTAGCAAAGAAGTATATAAAACTGTGCTTGCAATACTACAACTCCTTGCTGAAGTCACTCACTCCTATTTTGACTCCTCCCTGCCACAGCTATTGACTTAAAATTATAATTATTTTTTTTCTCATCTAGTTCCAACACAACACTTTGAATCTTCAGGGTTTTGTTTTGTTTTCCCAGGGCAGGTTCCCTCTGTGATACCCCGATAAGTGAAAATATCATTGTACTTTGAGGGCTGATCATCACACCCCATTTCACTGAGGCTCCACTGATGATGAACACAGCGAACTGACAGATATAAGGCTCACAATGTCACAAACATTTGCTACTTTACCTGTCTAAATGACATTGGCCAGAGAAAGCAAATTGGACAGGGAGTATTTTACAGTTTTTATCTAAACATTAAAAGATATTCAGACAATATTTCTGCCTTTCTAAATATCCCAGGCAGTACAGTGTGCTTCTGTGGTCTTTACAACCATGCAAAAGCAAGGGGTTTTAAAAGGACTTCTATTAAAAAGCAGTTGACAACAATCTACAGTACAAAAAAATAGTATGGTATCTCCTGAATCTCCACACTAAATAGATCCTTCCATCTGGTAAGCAGTCCTGTACTAATAAATGACTGAGTCAATACGACTGTTCATAGAGAAGTAGAGTAATTGGCACGAATAAGGATAAAATTGTGTTTCAGTATTCGATATTCGGCTTCCAAACGGGCATCAATGTTAGCATCCCACTACTAAAAACACTGATTTAACCAAAGTTTTGGAAATTACCATATTTATTTCTAGCCATACATAATAAATCATTGATTTGAAAATCATAACATCTTTTCCCCTGCTTTTGCATAGAGAAATACACAAAATAAATTCTCACCTGATCATTTCTCATGGGCTTGTACTATAGTCTCAGCTTGAACCTGCAGTGGACTGGAGAATAGCTTCAGTCACTTTCTTTACAACAGAAGGTTATTCTTCATGGCCTATCATCTGTGCTAGGTCCAGGTAGACTGACTGGGTGAATCAGCATACCTAGTGCAAAAGGAGAAGGGAGGAGCTGGCAGAACTGCGATCAGCAGGAGGCCAAAGAGCTGCAGGTCAAGACTGATTCACGTGTTAGATTTACAGCACCTGCACTAAATTTACACCCCCTCTGTTCAGGTATGAAGGATATTCAATGACACTTGACAGTCATCTCTGAAGAAGTGAGGAGCTGGCTCTACACCTATGATGAATCTGATTGATACCACATCCCACATGGCTCATGGGCTTGAAATTTGCTCTTTATTAGCAATTCCTACAGCTGCAGGGCTTCCAGATCATGTAGAACTCCTGAGGTTGTCCTGGAATTTCAGAGAGATGAAGATATCTTGCTCAAGCAGATAGCAACAAATATATTGTCATTTTCTGCAAGGGAAGTGGCACCTTTTGTATTTTACTACATTACTTGTCTGAGTGCTACGGAGACTGCAAAGCTTGTCAAGTCAAATGTTTTAAAATGGCAATGTTTGTGATATGGCAAAAGGCAATCAAGAGTGGAGAGAGGAGAGGCAAGTGCTGGTGGCAGTCACTAGACCCAGAACTTCTGCCAAAGAGATGAAGCCAAAAAGAAGTTGATACCACACTCCACCTGATTTTGCACCTCTTATTGCAGTGGCATGAATCTGTTTCTCTCCATTGCAACTCAACAAAGATTGAAAAAGAAGAAAAGAAATTTAGGGCTGCAAGGACATCAGGGTGCTGAGACAGTGTGAGCTTCCCTTGTAGTGCTGTGGGAGCCAGGAGGGAATGATGGCCCCTGCTCCCAGCTCCTGGTTGATCTTCAGCAAGGGGGATTGGGGGGCATCCCCAAGATCTCTTGGGAAGACAGTTCACTGCTGTCCCACCATTTTTTAATCTACAGCTGTAAAGCTGAAAGCCAGAAAATGTGCACACAGTGTAACTCCTCTACCATGAATTCCTTTCTTCTTAGTTTGTTTTCCCATGTGGTGTCTGTAACCAGTCATTTTCCATGTTCTTGGGCTTGGCCTTTTCCCTCTTTCACTATCCTGTATATTTTGGATATTCCCTGTCTCAGTCTGGAAAGAGTAGCAGAAAAGTCTTTGTTGCTTGGAAACTTCTCAAGTTCTTATTATGCGGTTCACAGCAAAGATGTATATATTATTGCCAAATAATCACACTGTGAATGTTGTATTCCTGCTGTCTTAGGATAGCTGTCAAAACTTAAAGGGAAACCAACTTAACAAGGAACAGACAAAAAAAAACCACAGTCTTTTGTGCACCTTAAGTACTAGCTATTGGAGAAAAACTCTAGTTACAGTTGATGTTGTAATGTAAAAGTTTCCTGTGCACGTTCAGAAGAGAGAGCTTCTGCTCAGGTACTTTGATAAAATTTGTAATCGGCACTCCATGTCTATGACCTTGAATCCAACTGTAGGACAAATGCACCTCACTACAACAGCAACATGTATTTTTATTTATAATTAGTCCTCTTTTTATAAATACAACCAAATGATTGAAAGTCAGCTTTGCTTTTGTTCTTCTGTGTATCAGCCATTGTAGTACAAGGGGAAGGAAGCTATGACATTCAAACAATCTCACTTTCAAGGGATGGGCCCTTCTAGGGTCCAGAAATAAAAACATGGTTGCATTTGATAGCATATGTGGTACTAACATGAAAAATAATCTGCTTTTTTTTACAGCTGACTAAACTCTGCGTGGGATACTGAGCAGATATAGATTAGTGCATATACATGTAGTTTGTAATTACTGACAAATAACTCCCAAGAGGTCAAGACAACTGATGGGCAGTGTCACAGTAAATGACAAGGCTTGATTCCTCTATTGCTATCAGTTTAAATTTGGTTTTTTTTCCTGAGTGAGGTTTAAAAAATTTTCCAAATGCTTAGTTTATGTTTAATCTGATATATTTAATGTCCCTGAAGACTTACTTTATAATAGCTTTCTTTAGGAATGATATACTAACTCCTTCCCCCCCACACACTACTTTTCCTTTTCTTTTAAATAACAAATTTCTTTAAGAAATACAAAAGAGCGTGAGACAGAAAGCTTATATTTCAGGGAAGAATGGTGTGAGGGGCCAGGGAGGCCACATAATTGGGTGTGATGTGTCAGTTTCTCTAGTGACTGTCAGGACTATTCTGTCATCACTTCCGCAGCACGTAAGCGAGAGGACTGCACAAATCCCCACGTCTCCCGTGACTTAACCAAACACTGGAGTCTCCTCTAAGAGAAACTTAGTCAGGAGTTGTGCAGGTGGTTTATACATTAGAAAAGGAAGAGGGGGGGGATGTAAAAGAAAGGTAAAGGATGAGTGTGTAACATTAACAGAGGCCTGCCAAACCCAGCATATTCTACCAGTTTTGCTAAGCAAATTGTACTCCTAAAAGTAGAACAATTTAAAAAAACAAACAAAAATAAATAAAAACAAACAAAAAAACCCACACCCCCCCCAAAAAAAACAGTCTCAACCTACCTACTCAAGCTATATATATAACTTATTTTATATATATGTAGTATATATGCATACACCCCTTATATATATAAACACACCTTATTGTATTTATATATGTGTATATATGTACAGACACACACACCTTATTTTACAACTTTGGGCTACTCTGCAAACACAGCTCTTTCATTATTCCTCTAGTTGCTTTCTCTTCCCTAAAGGGAAAACATTAGAAACTAACAACGTATCACACTTCACCTACCTTCTGAGTGGGCAGATAAACACACTAGGTAGTTAAGAGACACTGCAGCTGTAGTTCTTTCTCCCTAAATCTTCCTTAGAGTTATTCAATCACAATGGGCAATATTCATCCCCTCTACTTTAGATAGTAAGATACAGACCTTCATATCGGTCATCTCTTTGTATTCAACAGAGTGAAATAAGCAGATCTACAGGATGGTTCATCTGATAAATTCTAAGAATCTGTCTTTCAAGAAGAAATGCATCCTAAAAGAGCCATTTTCCTTCCACAAATTACAAATGAGTGTAGACTCATAGTTCAGATGCTGTATATGTACAGCACTTATAGTCTTACCATATGATGATGACTTAGTGGCTTCTTGTAAGAAATAATGAAGCATCAGTGTTCAAAGAAGCAAATCAAGAAACCTCTAGGTTTGTTTATTTCTGTTGTAACAGAGCCACACTTAAACCACGTCGAGTTCTGTAGAAGAAAATACTGTACTTCAGTTTTGCTATATTCCTCTACACTTCTGCTGTGCACAGTTGAGCAGGAGTCCTCACATGGTCACAATCCTTCCCCTTTCTGATTCTGGAGCCCTACAGGTCTGAGAAATGCAAAAATGGCAAAATTAAAATAAGTTCACTGCATGCCTACTGGAACTCAATTACATAAATTTTACTTATCTTTCCTTGTTTCTTTGTCTTTAGAAACTGTCCTACCTTCATTTCAGGCACACAAGATGTGCTCCAACCTGTATCAAACCATAGATCATAAATGCTTTTTTGCCAGTTTCCCCTGTACCTAGACAACTTCTGATTTGGATAAACAGATAAAAAAGGCATACACCAAGAATAAGATTTTATACTTCGGCCCCATGAGTAGATGAACAAAACAAATTTCCCCTATGTTAATCTTCCCTGTTATGTTTTACCAGTGAGCTTGACACTACAGAATTTAACCCATACAGTCCAAGCTGTTTCAGAGCACTTGCACCTGAACCAAGAATTCTGCCTGTTAGTGCCTAATGCTGCCATTACTTATGTATACACACACGCAGTAAATCCTTCAGGTTTCCAGAGCAGAGAAAATTAGGGATGTCTTTGTGATGTTTAACTGGTAATATAAATTTCTACTCTGTGGACCCACAGTATTTTGCACAGAGATCCAGGAATACGATTTCAGGGCACTGTCTACTTCTCGGAGTCCCTCCTCTTTCACACAAAGGCAGCTGTGCAAAAAAATAACCAAAAAGGATTTACAGATTATGAACTCTATGCAACACTGTAACCTGCAACAAACCAAGACCCAGTGTTAAGAAAAAGGGAAAAAAGAAAAGAGTGATAGAAAGCCATAGAAAGAAAGTAGAAATGCATTTTTGATATTTTAAATCTTTGAAACAAGTGGAAATGCATAAAAGGAAACAGCGCAGTCTGTGCGCATGATGCTGGCAATATCTCAGATCATTTCAGGGGAGTAATCTCCACTGTTTGAAAACCTTCATGTAAAGGCTGAGGGAGAAAAGTGTGCCCAAATTTTATCTGAAAATCATACTCCTAATATATTTACCATATGGAAATCATTTCAGATACTGCTGGAAATAACCTGAACTACCACTCAAAGCTCCAAACTAAAACTAGCCTGAATGCTCTGATTTGAAACAAGACAACTAATTTGCTTTACTATTTCTTATTTTTTTTATTGTGTGTTTTTATTATTAGGATGGGAATCAAAGATGGAAAACACCAAAAGGAACAAATTTTGCAGCAATAATCCTTTGATCAGGACAAGGAAGCATGAGAAAGCTTACAAGAAAGCTTGTTCTCAGGAGAGGAACTCCATCTTTGTTAGAGCAAACAACATCCAGACACCAAAGCTAAAGCAGGTACATGAGAAATGCAATAATGAGAACAGCTTTATATCTTGCAGTATTTGAAAGGCTTGCATTTGAAGAGCATGCAAAACCAGAAACAGATTTTCTTTCTACTCTCTCTGCATTATATATTAGATTATTATTGCCATACGTAAGACCTGTGGAATTTGGGAAAGAGCTTTCTTTATGGGCATGACAATGAATAGGATGAGCTCCAGAAATACTATGCCGTAGGGTACATGTTCTGGGACAGGTGTCCCAACCAAAGAAAATTTCTTATTTGACTTTGCTTGTCTGAAATGTACATTAATCACCTGACAGGGTCACTGCAGAGATCATAGGATTTATTATTTCAGACATCAAACATTTATTAGTTCAAACATTTCACATAGAGTAGGGCAGAAAATTATTAGCTTCATGTTATATAAATGACTGTGTCCTATTTGGCTTGCAAGTCTGCAACCACAATGGGATTGAGAAGTAAAAAAACCCTAAAACTAATTCTTTTAAACACCTTACACATGGGAAATTTTCCATTATTTGGTGAAAAACACCAACGTAGAGAACACAACCAAGTTGTTTTAAATGCTGCAATTATTGTTTTCACTACAAGGTGTCTATAAGCGAGTTTATATTCATTTATTTGTTTTTTTACTCACAAATTCTACAAAATAGCAGTTTCATTTTTTTTTTCAACAGAAATCTGCTTGACGCTCCTTTGTCCATTGTCATCTTTTGCTTAACAACAAAACTCAATGTGAAGGGACCATGAGGAAGGTAGACGCTATTACTCATCAGTATTAATGCGGAACAGTGAAACAGGAGAGAACAATATGAAAAATTCTAACCAAAACTACAGACAATGTCTGGTTGTGTTTCCTTTCATGAAATTTCTATTTTATATATATGTTAATATCTATAAAATGCAGTTTCAGTCATTTAACCTGTTACAGCAGAAACGTTTTTACCTTAAGTATTAGCACTTTTAGAAGCTTATACTCCATTTTAAATATACATATATATAAATGTACTTATCTACAAATGTTTATGTTGTTAACCCCCTTGTTTAGAAAAGGTATTTCCAGTTTCCACAGAGCTAATGCAGGATTTTTTTTAAAAAAAACATGCTGGGATAACAACTTTTGATACACACATTTTGTAAAAATCTATCCCAGAAATAAGAACTTACTGATCAGTCTTACAAGGCTGAGTTTAAGTAACACAGAAGTGAAGAAATAGTAACCAAAACAGTTAAATAAATACTTTCATATTACTCTTAGTTTCTCAACCGAGGCTGCTGAATTGCATTTAAAGGAAATAGCAATGATAGAGAGATTGAAGGAAAACTCAGTGTTATTCAACATCCTTAATGACAAGGATTTCCAATTCTGAGGAATCAAATTCCCATGTATTTTGTTATTCTTGCTGAAGCAACATCCAAACAAAAAGGCAGCCAAGCTGACATGCTGCCCACATCTCAAACCAAATGTAAGGTCTGATCCTCAAGCTCAGAAGCTGCCCCAAATCTTCACAAAGATCTGAGGCAGCAGTAAAAGTTCATCTAGGCAAGATGAGTACTTGATTGCAAAGCAAAACAGCATAGAGGCTGACCAGCCTTTTTAGTTAAATGTGTCTGTGGACTCAGACCAGCAGTAGAAATGGATCTCTGACCGGATAAACTGGCTGGAAATACCTCCATTTAGAAAAATAAAAGGCCTGGAGAGTCCTCACTAACAGTTTTTAAGGTAATCCTGCAGAGTAAGATATAAAGTCATGTAATTGAAAAAAAAAATGCCTCAACTGCATCATAAATGACCTTAAAAGAGAATGAATTTTGAGATGACAAAGATGAATGACACCACAAAAGTTAATCATATGACTGCAGAAAGATCTCATAGTAATGAAACTGGGGAAAAAAAATAATTGTCAATGAATATGAAGTAAAATACAGGCAAGAATTACACAAAGATGGATACTAAAGTCAAGTTTCAGGAAAGCAACTGTGGACACATTGTAGGCAATTAGTGCCAGCTCAAAGTGTGGCAAAAGGAAAAAAAGAAAAAGAAAATTAAATGTTCAGAATTTATATATAAATAATAGAGGACAAACAAAAAATTTCTTATGCTAATGTAAGTCATTGGTGTAGCAGCTGCTTCTTGAATACTGGATGCTATTCTGACTTCCATGAAAACAGAAGAGCTTCAAAAGAGACAAAGTGTACTTAAGATGACCAAGAATGAACAAAGATACATGAGCCACTCTGAAGACAGAGAAATTAATTAGGCTGGGACTCTTCAACATGATGAAAAGTGGCAGCGCATTTGTTCACTCTTTATGTTCTCAAGTAAAAATTTCCACTGTGTCCCTAGAAGAACGAGGGAATATCAAATTAAATTGTTAGGCAGTCCATTTCAAATCAGGACTTTACCAAAAACTCTTTTTTTTCCAGATAATTCATAATGAACTTTGTTGTTTAAACTAACTCATTGCCACATTATGCTACTACTGCAAGTAATATTAAAATACAACTGGCAAATTTATTGAAGAGAGAACTATTAAGGACACTAAAATAGAACAATAAAGTAAAGCTTGTAAAACCAAATCTATCAAACTGAGATCATAATAAGATGGAAAATAGTCCATATTTGTCATTTTGTTGTACTCGTTCCCGAATTTGCCAGGCTCTGTCATAAATAAGCTAATGGACAAAATGTACTTCTGGTGTGATTCAGCAGTCACTCTTGTATTTCTGTACCAAAGTACCAAGAAAACAAGATTGTTACTGTCTAGTGGGACAGAACTGGATAACAGAAAACTCTTACAAAAACATATATTTACTCAAAAAAAATTTATGCCTTTCCACCATTTTGTTTAAAAACCAGTTTAATACAACTTAAAAAACTAGCATTATGTTCAATGCAAATTCTATGAATGCTCAATTCACTTTGAATTAGTCTTAAACACAAGTAAAATTCCTTTCTCTGAAACTGGAAATCTCCGTTGGGTTACAAGAATAGATTAGCTGTGACTAATCTGGACTGGTTTCATGATTGTCCTTATGTACCTACTTCTTTTTTAATTGTTCATGGTCAGTAAATTACTGTGCTGTCTCAGCACAAATGAAATTCTGGCATTTATTTATGTATTATTCTATAATACTTAATAAAAATCCAAAGCACTAATGTAGCTGTTTGATGTTATGTTGAACATGCAAGTAGGTAAGATTTAAAGACATTGCAGGAATTGTTTTATTCTTGAACTACATTTTCTGGTACACTAATGGAAGTTACAGAAGATCATATTTTTAGCTTAAAAACCCACTAATCCTGGAAAATTAGAGAAATCAGCCAAGGCTTTTTCCATTGACGTATGGTTTCCAGACATTGGAGAGGCTGAACATGGAAGTAATCTGTCCACCCTGTAGCAATACTTAGTCTGATTCATCAGAAACTCCTTTCCTATCCCCTGAGCTTCCTGGGATCATCACTACTCAAAAAGACTGACAGAGTCTGGTCATCATTCAACACTGAAGCTTCTTTAAAGTGATAAATGTCACATTTTTACCACTTAGTTCAGTTTCCTCTGAGTAAAACCCTCTATCTTCTGCGATTATTTGCAGCTTGATGTTTAAATTATTTCATTACTTCTCCATTACTTCTCTTTTGATAGGTCAAGTTACAGTATCTCCTCTTTTCATCATTTTTTTATCACAAAGATAGAAGCAATTTTAAGCTACTTAAGGAACCCAAAGTTATAGATATTGGTGCAAAGTTGACTTAGTCTTTGACACTACAAATGCGCTCACAGGATTTTCTCTTTTTATCCAACACATTTAAAGTGCTACTATTTCTTTTTTTTTGCTTCACTGACCTTTTGAATTTCTAAAACATTCAAAGGTTTTAGTAGTCTTACATTTCTCTTTGAACAGGGAGTACCATTACTGTTTACTTTTCTCACGTATCAATAATGATATTTCCATAATATTCTATGGTTGAGACAGGCAACTGGTCTACCAGTCTACCCCTGTAAGATGCAGAAGGTGCTATAAGGTCTATAATTAGATTTTCATCCTAAATCATCTTTTCCACTAACAAAAACTGTGACTCCACTTCTCTCCAAGTGATGCCTTCTCTGCAGCTTCAACCCTGAAGATACATTTTTTGTTATCAACCATTTTTTTGCTTAATATTTTCATTCAGGGTGCAAGCAATTCTACCATTTAGCACTTATAGCCCTTATTTCCTATACTAAGGGGATTTCTCCTGCTTTCCTTTATTCTTTCTCTAATGTAAGAATCACTATGTTACATGAGACCAGCGATCCCTTTAATAACAATCACAAAACTCCTTAGCTGAAAAGAGTGGGGAAACTCTATGCTATATGCCCTTGTAATGAGCTATCAAGTTGGGAGGTTTCTTCCTCACCTACTTTAATTAAAGGTTGACATATTCTAAAGCTTGAAGACTGAAATTCCTGCCCTAAAATATTTTCTGACATAAGTCTGGAAATTTTTACTAGTGACATATGTCTCCACTAAGCATCATTTTGAAGGCAGAGACTCTAGGGTGCAGGAGAACACAACAGTTATATACATATAGGCCCGCAGCATATAATGAGGCATTAGAAATAATATAACACTTTCATGTGACGCTCTAAAAGAATAAATTTTTTCTTAGGTACAACACTTGTGAATTATATGCTTCTTGTAGAATTTACTTTTAATACACCCACAAACATAAACATTACCTAAAGCCCTTTTAAAGTAATGCAATTAGAACAATAGTTGAAAAAAGAAGGTAATGAGTTAAGTTTAGGTAGGTTCAAACCCAGGAATGAATCTTACTGAGGTATACTTTATTAAAAATACAGAAATGAACTTTAAAGAATTTTAATTATCCACAGAGAAGATTCTAGCTCAAGTGTGTATTAAAGTACTTTCCTCTTATTAGCTTTTGCATTCCATTAATTACTTTCTTAACTATTTCCTCACCTTAACCATGCATCAAGGAAGGCTGCTTCCAGTTTTCCAGTAAGATGAGATCTGCACAAATATATCCCTGCAGAATAAATGCATGTAATTTATTAAAAAATTGAATAGGAGGGAAAAAAATGCCTTTACCTTATTTTCCATTTGGCCTGAAACAGCGACACAGGCTGGACCATGCAATTAAATTTTCTACTGAGACCAATCATTTCCTGTACCATTTTTCAAGAAATGACCTGTCTTTCACCCTTTTCCTCTTTCAGCAGTGTTATTCCCAATAAGCAACCATGAGCATTCATGAGTCTGTATTTACAAAGAGTTACCACACACACTGTCATCTGAGCTGTCACTATTATGTCCATATCTATAAACAGAGAAAAGTCTGAAGCGTCAAGTACTTTCTGTGCACCCTCCTCCTGTAGTATGTGCAAATATATGCATATCCCCTGTGTGATGCCATTCTTCCTGCATTCTAAATTGTTTTGATTTGTCTTGTTCACTCACAACTGGTTTCTGAAGAATGTACAACCTCACAGAAAACAGAGCTGCAAATTTCATCCTTACATAGACATACGCTGGTATGCCTTTTTTATTAACAACTATACAAAATAACAGTATAAACTGAAACAGAGAGAGTAAATGTTCTCTTTTACATTTTTGATTCCTCAATTTTTGTAATTCTGTACCTATACCACTATACCGTATGACTGTCTGTAGACACAGTGAACATTTCAAACAGGGAATACAAAGAAATATATTTAACAGCACAGAGAAGTAATCATTGAGCAAATCATTCCGCATAACAGTTACCATATATTTTCCATGAAGCACAGGATAAAGTGTGTTAATGTAAAGTACAGATATTGCAGTATAGTGTAGTGTTACACAGCACAGCTAGAGCCCAGCAGCCTGCCTCTGAGCTGAAACTGTGCACAAGTGCTTACAGCTGCAGTGACATGGTGCTAAGCATGTTTTAAGACTAGTCCCAGTCGAACAGCATTTTATCCAACCAGAAACAATCCCACAATCCAGCTCTTTTTAAGTGATCATCCTTGTATCATAACAGATTAAGGTTGCAGCTACTTTGGATTATGGTTAATCTAACCTTTATCCATTCACATCTTCACCTGAAACTTACAAGGACCAAGAGTCAATTGCCAGGGCATAATTCACAATGACACTGATCTCTCCTTCCTCACTCTAATTATCTGGATTAAGAATAACACTTTTGAGTAATTATTTTCACATTGGATAAACATTAAGCTTTCCTGGATTTATCTGAGCTTTTTCTTAACATGAAATAGATCCGAGCAGGCTTATAAGAACATAACTGACAGCAGTGACAGCTTAATCAAGGAAACCCTAAACAACTAAACAATAGAGAATGTTTGTTTCGCATTGTTTTGAATAATCAAGAACCAAAAACTTGATAACCCACTGGGAAACTATTTTCTCTAAGACCAAAGAAAAAGCAGTATCTGGGCAGATCATTTACAGTGACTTGTACTATCTCAATAAAGATGCAAAATCCTCTCTGATGCAGTACCAGCTCAGAAGCAAATAGTTTACTGGTTGCAAAAAATTTACAAGAGCACAACACTGCTGATCCACAGCATTACAGATTGGGAGAGAACAAACCATGCTACCAGTTCTCTCAAAATTATAATTCAGATGAATCAGATATCAGCTGTATCACTCTGATGACAATTTCTGAAGAAGATGCATTGTCCATCTCAGGCTATACAGATTCCCCAAAATTGCTATCACAAGCAGGCTAGAAAAATCTTCCAACCTTGTCTTTGAAACTACCTAAGATCATATACAATTACACACTAAAATCACATCACAGAACCCAATTACACTTTGGCTTTGCAGATCCACAGATAACCTCTTAAAGAGCAAACTCCCTTACTGTGTCGACCCCTGACCTTGAGCTCTTTTTCCAATCTTCAGCAGCACCACGTGTTTCTTTCCCAGAGAGAGCCAGGACTTGGAGCTGCAAGGTTTCAGAGGGGTAGCAAGTGCTTCAGCTATCACAACTTTAAGGTTAAGGGAGCACGCTCCTAGTATCTCATTCACAAACTTTAATGCATTCCTTATACTACTATTTAATTTAGTTTGAACATTATTTAGAAAGGAGTTTTCCGTAAGTATTTTTCCATTTGTTGGAGGCTTTTAATAATTTATAAGTAATAATTTTATTTGGCTCTTAAAAGGCTGTAAAATGTTATACATCAGCTGAATACTAGAACAGGCACTGGAAGCCAAATCACAAAGAAATGTATTTGCATCTTAATTTTAGGAATTATTTTAGAAATTGGTCAAATAAGGAGGCACAAAAGATTTTGTTTAATAATTTGATTCCCTGAGTCTCTACAATAGCAATAACACCACTGGGACTTTCTCTTCTCCCACTCAACAATAATAAAAAGTAAAACTAGGCTTTCATACTGCTTTATGTTTTCTACAATTTCTTCATCACGTCAAGGGAAGAACAGGAGCTACAGCAGGACACTGTGAGTTGGGTTCCAAAAAACAGAGGACAAACCACCACAATTCTGGGCACTTAATTGTAGCTGGGAAAAAACAATGAAAGTGATACCAAGTGCAACATCTTTGTGCATACGTAAACCCTTTTTTACTTGGAAGTATATTCTGTATTTATACTTTTCCTAATGAAATATGAAGAGCAGCCATAACCTGGTGAATAATGACATATACTCACCTGAAAGTTACTGACAACTTACCTTGATGACAGGCAAGGACTCTTACACTTTGGAAAACTTACGACTTCCAGAGAGAGAGAGAGAGAGAGAGAGAGAGAGAGGGAGGGACTGTCTCTGTTTCTCTGATTCTAAGCCACCATAATTAAAAGTATTGGCGTCCATATGTTCAATATGACCTTCACTTGCAGACCATAACTTACCTGAAAAACTGTTCTTCCTCACTGTTATGACAACTCCTGCAATGATTTCTCCAGGCAACATTTCCTAATATGCTAACAAAGAAATGATGGAGAAATTGTGTAGGTTGCCAGCTCCTTTTCTTTCCAACAAGACACAGTCCATTGCTTACTGATTGACATACTACTATGAGAGGCCATTTGTCATTTGGCACTGTAGTCATACTGCCTTAAGACTTCTTTTTTTTGTTCTTGAACTCAGGGTTTCTCAAGTGTTCATTCAGCTGCTTTTGCTGGATACCAAAACCTGCCTCCTCATGCATTTCATAACACTTCTTCAGGGAACAGAAGCGACAGAAAGACTTTTAAATGATCCAAGAACTGAGACACATGGAGATACCTGCTGGTGTGATCACGGCACTGCTTTCTAAACTACAGTGTGCAAAATCTTCTCAATTGAAAGACTAAAGCCCATCACAGAACGGTTAAGGTTGAAGGAAATCTCTGGAGAGCATTTTGTCTAACCAAGCACACATAGTACAGATAATTTGTGGGTAGACTGACTATACATTTTTACCTGGAAAACATCCTGATTGTGGCAATTAAGACTATTTTTTTGAGACCTATTCAAAATAGTCCATCACTTAGAAAACTAAGGTGGCCAACCATTGGCTTAAACTTTCACTCAGCTCCTAAAGCTTTACTTCAAGCAGTACCCTTATCATCCCATATGATTTCTGACTTTGAAAAGTTTTGCTTTCATAACTCTTTTTCTTCAAATCAGTGTTATTGCATTATTAAGTTGATGTCATAGAATCATAGAATAGTTAGGTTTGGAAAGGACCTTAAGATCATCTAGTTCCATCCCCCCTGCCATGGGCAGGGACACCTCCCACTAAACCATGCCACACAAGGCTCTGTCCAACCCGGCCTTGAACGCCACCAGCGACGGAGCATTCACAGCTTCCCTGGGCAACCCATTCCAGTGCCTCACCACCCTTACAGTAAAGAATTTCTTTCTCATATCCAATCTAAATTTTCCCTGTCTTCCTCATCCTTTTATTACCCTAAGATCACCCATGACTAAAAGGAATATATTCAGAATTCAGTATACTGCTTAAATTTGCTCTCAACATGAATCAAAATGTAAATATGTTAGAGCAAGCAGAAACTTTAAAACAATCTTGAAAACTGGGGAACACTCTAAAAGTTAGTTAAGCAAAATGTAAAGTAAATAAATATAGAGGATGGTTAAGGGGTGTTTCTTCTATACGGAGCAATTTCAGAGAGCTCAAAAAAATGGAAGAAGAATTATTACCAATGGGAAAAAAAAAAAAAAAAAAGAAATCCAGGAAAATCTGGAAGAATTTTGGCTGGGAAGAGAAGTGTGTTATTGGCTTTCAAATATTTAAAGAGATTACCTATCCAACAAAGACTCAGAGCGGAATGAAGAGCTAGATGGCTAAAATTGCTTTAATGGATTACATACTGGGGAAAAAGTAGGGCTAGGGCTAATTAAAGAGTGCAGTAGATTGCTTTGAAAAGTAAAATATCAGCAAAACAGCTGATCCCATCTGTCTAAAGGGATATTCCATACCTTATGACATTGTGCTCGGCAACAAAACTGCAGGTAGAAGGAAGAAAGGGGCAACGTCCAGAGATAACGGCATTTGTCTTCCCAAGTAACCATTGCACTTGCCAGTAGGAAGCAGTGAATTAATTCATGGTTTTGCTTTGTTTGCATGTGCATTGGTTTTGCTTTACCTTTTAAACTCTTTTCATTTGCACCCATGAGTTTTTCCACTTTTACCCTTCTGATTCTCTCCCCTGCCCCATGGGGTAGGGAGAGAGTGAGCAGCTGTGTGACGCCTAGTTGCCAGCTGGGATTAAACTATGATAGAATGAAACATCAAATGGCCTTGAAGGCCTGGTGCAAAGTTTTTTTGATCAAAATTATTTTTCCCAATAGAAAATTAACTTTTGACTAGGAATTTTCCCATAGAAAAGGTCTCACTTTTCCATAGCACACCTCAGAATAAGTTTTTCACAGGATTTATATTTTTTTCTGTCAAAGAAAGCTGCAAGTCTAATTAAAACATTATAATTTTCATGCTACATCTCCAAACTCTGTTATCTATCTCAAAACCTTTCCAGTGTAGACCAATCTTTTTCATTTCATTATTATAAAGAAAAAAATTTATAATGAAGGAAGATGTTTCACGTATGCTTTGTTTAAAGACACTTATGTGCTAGTTTGGCCACACAATAATGCATGTCTAATTCAGATTCATTCATTCAGACATTCTACGGTAGAAAACCTGAGTTTTGGCTAAACAAAACCAGCTGTGGAACTGCTTGTTTTCTCTGAAGATTCCAAAAATGAAACCAATCCATTTATGACCAAACACTGTTTGAAACAACAATACATGCTCTGAAGGAATGCTGATGTGCTTTTCAAGCATTTATAGAAAAAGTCTGTATTTTCTGCAGGAAAAAGAAAAAAATATTTTCTCCTGCCCCACCTTTCCAATGGAAAACTGAAGAATTCTCTGACCACTTCCTATCAAGAAAAGTATTAGGAAACCAAGAGGAACTAAACTAGAAGGGATGAACCATTCTGCCCACAGTACCTTCATGATTTCCAAAAGGAGAAAGCTTTTTAAATTTTACAAGTATAAAGGTTGTGCTTCTATTGTCATTGGAAAGAGTGCACTTTGATTTTTAAATATTCCTTGATTTAAATTATGAATAAATTTATTGGCAGATGCATTGACCCATTCAGCGACTCTTGAAAATATCAGAGCTGAATTCTGATAGCAATCCCCATTGAAGGAGATGGAAAGGCTAGTGTACATTATTTTTTTCCCCCTTGGACAGGTTGAGCACTTCTTCTTATTGTTATTCTCCAATTGCAGTGGTACAAAAGTTTCTAAAAAGGAAGTAGGCTGAATGCAATGCCTGACAGCACTACAGAACATATTATGTTAACTAGAAAAAAGAAACATTTTTCTATGCTCATGAGAAAGCTGGGCAAACTGATTCAGATATAAGAAGAAATGTGCTCAAGTTAAACATTCTTTGACAATCACATCACAGATTCAGGGAACCCTTGAAAATGTTGCTACCAGGTTTCCAGCAGAGGAAATTGATGAGACCTCAGAGAGGATGGAGGCATGGTGCAATTCTGAGTACAGTCACCCTGGTTCCCACTCTGTCCAAATGCTTCAGAGAGTGGTTTTACTGAGGAGCCAGGTAGAAGCAGTAAAGCCTTATGAGCATGACTTGCTGGGGGTGGAAGGTTTTAGCTTGTAAGAAGGCATACCCCTCAACACAAGTACTGGTAACTAAATTGCAGACAAAACATTTCTTTCTTTGAATTCAGTGGCAGAAGTGGCAGAAGATATGCTGGCATGCACCAACGTCTCATTTCTTTAATTTAAATAGAAGATAATATATCATTGTCTCTAAAAAGCTTATGTAAGCATGGATGAACAAAAATAGAGACAACCCTCAAAAGAAAATCTTAAAAAGCCATTCCTAAGAACTGTTTCTTGAGGACATACACAACCTGGTAGCTTGATGTCTCAGGTACTAAAAGCAAAGCTTCTTACTAGACAAAATAATGTAGCACTATTCTCAGAGAGGTAACAAAATATCTCCCGCTAAGACATGGCAATCAATTCTATTTTGGTGAAAACAATACATATTAAAGTCCCAGTCTGAAGACAACTCGGGAACAGAGTTTTATTGTATTTCTAACTTCTTGATAAAATACATTAAATTAATTTTTATTTAGGGAAAACAAAGCCTTTATACTCAGAGAGGATGAATGGCAAAACAGAAGAAAGCCTGTTGCTTCTTTTTCTCTGAAGAATGGTATTGGTATTATAGTAACACATCCCGCCCTATACAACATCCGCATGAGAAATAATGATAAATAATCGTCACTGTGAGATATCATCATTATTTTCATAGCATTAACACTTAGTGGAAATACATGCCCTTTTGGGTAAGACATACTCTGAGTAGTCCACAATTTCAGTAGGTGCACACAATGGGAAGTGGATTAGCAGGATGGAAAAAACTTTTTTGTCAGAGTAGCAGCAAATTTGGTAAGGGTACTCAAACCCACTCCTCTACAGGTTGTAGTTACTTCTGAGCTGTTATTGGCACTGCTGTATTTCTGGGAAGCTTATCCTTGATCAGAACTAGCACCAGAAATACTTTCCATCAAAGCTACTGGATTCAGTATATTAATATATGCAGCCAAGCTGGGTAACATCCTTTTTCAGTTAAAATACCATATACACCATCTACAAGAAGGATAAATTCAACTTGTATTTAGGACTGACAGTTGCTTATTCTTTCACATCATCAGCAAGTCACCCACAGGTGCAGAGAGCTCTGACTTTCCAGCCAAGAGGACTTCAGATGCTAGGTTTAAAATGACATATGATAATCCAGAAATGAAAATTAAGTGTCATATACCCCTTCATATAAAAAGAAACACCTATCACTAAGGGGAAGACAGCATTCTTGGAGGGTTGGGTTGTTTGGTGTTTTTTTTTTTGTTTTGCTTCATTTTGTTTCAAGCCTGCTATTCAACTGCTGTTTAAGTTAGTAATGCAGGTGACAAGTCTATAAACGCAAGCTTCACCTTTCAAA
>JANRGW010046436.1:0-12233 GCA_024733675.1 Psilopsiagon aymara | reverse complement strand
GAGGGGCAGGATCACCTCCCTCGACCTGCTGGTCACACTCCTTTTGACGCAGCCCAGGATACGGTTGGCTTTCTGGGTGGCGAGCGCACACTTCCGGCTCATGTTCATTTTCTCATCGACCAACATACTAGCCAACAGAACATAGCATGCTACAGGCTAGAAATAAAATGGAGCAGTCTTCTACAAATACAGAATCAAGCAAATTGAAAATACCTCACAGTGGAGGTTTTGACTCTTTAACAACCAAAATAAAATATTAGCATCATACAGAAAGTCAGGGAAATCACTATTTTCTCACTCTAACACCTCCTGGAAAATCCTAGCCAAATACATCTTGAAGCCTAATTCTTACTTGTTTAAAACACAGTGTGAGTTTCAAATACCTTATTAGGTATTAATGGCAATAAATGAAGAAACAATTAGGTATGATATTCCATTTAAAACCGACTGTGCCTTCCATAGCTGAATTTAGATCATCTCTTCCTTCCTGCTGCCCACCCCCCCCAGTGATGAGCTGATGGGTGCAGACCTGCTGTTTACAAGATCCAGAGAGCAAAAAAGGCCTAAAAAACCCTAAACCTTTTAAAACGTTTAATGTTTAAGAGAACTACTTCACATGGATGAGCAGTCAAAGGGAAAACGAAAGGTTTCATAAGCTAAGTAGTATGTTCATGCAAATGAGGAGCACTGCTTAATTAATCCCTCCCACAAGAATCTCATTTAAATAGTTATGAATAAGAAACACAAAAGCTTGCTTTAATCACAAATTGATAAACATTGTGAAGCAACAGGTGCAGCACCTATATGGCCCTTGTCTCAACACTTCATTACTTACACTTCTCATCACCTCCAGCACTACCTAGAAGTAACCAGTCTATAGCATAAGCACATGCAAACTCCCACAGACTTTGATGATTGCTGTACTTCTTAGACCAGCATTAAGGGCAGTTTCTATCATAGAGCCATAGTTAAAATTTCTACCGAGTGCCCCTCAAGATTCTTAAAAAGCTTTCCTCCACATAGATTCAATCTTTGAAAAATAATGCACAAGGCTGAAAAAACAAACCAAAACACCACAAAACTTTTGTTAGCCATAACAGCTAATTCATGCTGCTATACACTGAGCAATCCTTAAAATTCCCTGCTCCAGACTCCCCATCCTATTTGTGTTTCTGTGGCTACTGAAATTCATACAGCAATTATATATCATCTAGAATCAATCTGAGCAGATCACACAGCCCCGCTGCTATGCAAAGAAAAAGAAAATCCTTTCTATAACATACATCTGATCAGTCAATGTCATGTTACGAAATTACTCTGGTAATCCACAGACACCACAAAAATGAAGTAATTAAAACAAATGCTGAGTAAAGGGCTGGGTATTTTGCTTCAAAGCCTCTTTACAGAGGCAGAGTGGCATTACACACTCTGGAACCTGTCTCAAAGACAAGACACTCTGCACAAATGACTAAAATCACAGTGCAATTTTTTTTGGTTTAATGTATGTAAATGGCAGCTCTGCAAAAGCCATTTCCTACAATACCTGCACGCCCACTTTCTTGGTAGTAGTTCTCCATGGATTTGCTCATAGAATGATGAATTACAAACCTCACATCAGGTTTATCAATTCCCATGCCAAAAGCAACAGTTGCCACTACAACCTGAAAAAAGATTAAGAAACTATCAAGCTACCAAACCACATTTTTTTTACATAAAACATAAGTCTATGAGAAATATCTACTTAACCTGGATCTGATTTGCTGCCCATCCTTTATGAACTTTGCTCTTACATTTAGCATCCATGTTTGCATGGTAAGTTCCTGCCTTGATTCCCAGTTTCTGCAAACTCATAGTAACTTGCTCAGAATCCTTCTGAGAAAAACAGTAAACAATTCCTGCACAAAAGTGAGAGATGCCTTATTGTAATGCCTTAAAAAACTCAAAAGAAACAATCCCCAATACTTAAAAACAACTTTGAAAGTTTTATTAACTGAAAAATAAATAAATAAAACCCAGCAAACAATCTTTGTGCCTATTCAGTCTCCAGTATGGTAGCCTTGAAGGGAACTTCAATTATCGGCTTTGACTTGTACGCTAAAGAGAAAATATGGATAGCAATCCACATAATCATAGAAGTATTCTATGCTTGAAGAGCACAATGGTTATTAATGCTTATGTAAAGGGGTGCTGTTCATTATGATGTCTCACCTGAGGTTTCAGATATATCTGTTTTTTGTCATTAGTCAGCCTGGGCTAAGTCAAGGATTACACACAAAGCCACATGATTTGCAATCATCTTAGCACAGTATATCCTCAGGGAGTTGCTCATCACAGAAACAGAGTTCCATAGCAGGGACAGACCGCTGACCTGGAAAACTGCGTTCTGTTGCCTTTGTAATGTGGCTCTCCTCTTTTATTTGCACTACATAAATTGATTGCATAAAGTCCAACTTTTACAGTTCTGCTTTCACCACAAAAGTGCAATTCACCCCACCACACACCCATGCTAGACACTGAATAATACATGAATCTTATGATCAAATGTGAAAAAGAAGTGCTAAAGATAGTAAGTATCCTGACACACAGATACTAAATAACATAACACATGATTTAAGAACATAAAGGTAACCTTTTCTGAGCCTTGTTTTTACAATCTTAAAAATTGCTATTATTATGCAAACATTGCTCTATATACCTCAACATTATATTTCAATACTTCAGAACATGTAAGTAAAATGTAAAGACATTTAAACGTTAATGATGAATGAAAAGAGTAATTGCTTAAGGTACAGATCTTACGAAATTTCATTTCTTCTAATGCTGGATGTTTAAGGTATGGTGAAGGTAAAATTTCTCTACAAGTTTCAGGATTACTTGAAAACATCCCTGTAACACTGAAGATTATAAAAATATAATGCCTTTTTTTAAAAAAAAAAGAAACCACTTTTTACCTGAGAGTCCTCTGTATCTGCCATTAATCACCTTAACTATGTCCTCAATGAAATCTTCATTGTTTGAAGGCTTATGCCGAACCTCAAAAATATAACATATACACATCAGAGTTCTTCAAGTGGGCACACAGTCTGCCAAACAATCCTGTTTATTCTACTTCTTCCAGTACTACAAAAACAACTGTTCCGCATTTAACCAAAATTATTATCTCCTCTTTGTGCACAGTCAGATTACATCTCAAAAGTCCATCGAAAAAAATAAAACCAAAACCACAAGTTTTCCCATGAAGAACAATAAAAGAACCTGTGGCCAAACTGAAAACACAATAAATCACAACATTTTGCAATCATATGACATATTTTCCAACAGGTTGCAGTAGTCTAAGCCTGTTACTTACCTCTCCCCTGTACACAGTTCTGTCTGCTAAGCCTTGACAATAGAGACAAAGCAGCCCAAGTTCCACTGCAGACGACAGTAGGTTCAGCAAGATGAAGTGAAGAAAGGACATCATTTCTCAGTTGAAAAGCTATTTATTATTAAAATGTATAATTGAAAATTAAGACATACCTCATAGTAAAGATTGGGCCGGTTGAAAGAAGCAGTAAAGGTAATGCACTTTTGAACATGCAAAATTTTCTGAGCATCTTTTAAAACATGATTTGTAGCAGTTGCTGTCAATCCAATCAAGGGAGTATTGGGAAACTGTCTTTTCAAGATGCCAAGAGACTTGTAGTCTAAGCAAGAAAGCAAAAAGGGGAAAATAATTTCATATAACACAGATCCAAAGTTAAAAAAGATACTAATGTAATTCATGCAGATAGTATTCAATAGGGTAATACTGAAATAAATATTACTGATCAGTTTACTAAAGAACTAATTTATACACCCCAAATGAAATAATAAGAAGGTTGCACTTATCAAAACAGATGATTTATCTTCTAATTGAATTTTTACAGAAGCTGCCGCAATTCAAAAGGCAAAGCATATTGAAATAGAAGTCCTTAAAAAGTTAAAAAAAATTAAATGTCATCGCATTAACATACATTCAGGTTATTTTGCAGGTCTGTTTTTACAAACAGCTTTTCAGTAAATACAGCTCTGCTAATAAACAATCAATACAGAATTTGGATACACAGACCAGAATGTACTAAGGAAAGATTCTAAAGGCTCAGTGCTGACAATCAATTGCTGCCATAGAAGAGAAATGCAGCCAGTGGTACAAATTCCACATTGCCTGTTTACCAGCTGGGTTTTTTGCTCAGACACCACTTTTGAACAAAACTGCAAAGGCTGACTTTATGGTCACTAATGCTTCAAATCAGGTTTTCTTTCAAGGCAAAGAAACAGTAATCAGTAAGCAAGTCTTCTACAACAGACAAGACAGGAAACAGACTGAAGTACACTTTTTTTCCCTTGCAATTCAAGAGCATTTAAAAGTGATCAAAGCATAGCTCATGAATTTACAGAATGCACTAGCTCTTGTCACCCAGAGTATAACAAAGTGGTATACAGACTGACACATTTTTCATGTAGCATTACATTAAAGCTGATTGTATTGTCCATATTAAAGATGGCAACCAAAAACTTTCATTTTATTAAGCTCAAATTAAAATAAACTGAATTAGCAGTTTTTCAGAATACCGATAGCAAAATCTACATTGGAATCAACCCCCATTTGCATGAAATTAACTCCTGGACAAGGATATAGTCATTTGTGCATTAAATTTAAAGTCCTGGAGCTAACACAGGTACTAGCATTACACTAAGTATTTGCTTAACACATGAAGAAAGCACCTGGCTTTATTTCAGGCCTCATTCAGTATTGAATAACACTGCAAACTGCATTTCTAATGAGCATACCAGGCCTGAAGTCGTGGCCCCATTGGCTACAGCAGTGGACCTCATCTACAGCAATGCGAGCAAGACGCCCTGCTTGATAAGCCTTCTCTAGCTTTGACATGAACATTTTGCTTTTTGCAATCTTCTCTGGGGTCACATAAATGAGCTTCAGTTGTGAGTTTCTGTTTAGCATTTCGGTATGAACCCACTTCACATGTTCCTGTTTGAAACAAAAGGAAAAATCAGGGGCTAACAAACTAGGACAACTCGCCAGCTTCATGCTGTGATACAGATAATGCAAGTAAGTGCTTTGTGTTCTTGTTTCAATAACACATTAAACCAACACCTTTAATGGAATAAACAGATTTCATGTGGCTATTTAGAGGATGCAAAGTCCCTTTGGCTGGTGCACACTGTAGATTTTTACTCAGTTTCTAGACTTAAGAGAAGTGGAGTAGGTGACTTTTTTGTCCACTAGCAACAGGTTGAACAGCACAGGCTTTTACATATAGTTATTTATCTTACTTTAGGACAGGAAGCTGTTTGATCCAGAGACCAAGAAGCAACTTATTTCCCAGTCTGCTAGTAGTCAGTTACTTTTTACAGTGAAATATATTTTCCTGACTAGCAGAGAAGGCCATGGTCATTAACTTCTATATGACGCTGGCTTTGATAGTTTAGTGGCTTGATACAATATGCCAAACTTAGAGCCTGCTTTAAGGTAGAACACTTTGAAAACTCAATAATAAGTACTACAGTTGTGTACAAGAAATTATTTCACACTTGTACTACCACAGGTATGTTTGGTTCATTATACTTTATTGGAAAAATACTGATACCACATGATGAAGGGAAGACAAATGTTCAATGGTTTGCTTTTTCAAAGTTCTGTGACAGATTTTCCAAGTATTAATATTTTATATATAGTGATCTTCTGCAAAGACTTATAGTAGTGGTAAATACTATGTAAGTTTACCACCCTTTATGAATTGTTAATAATCTCTTAAGAAGCTTAGCACAGTTGATAGAATGGCATTAGCTGATGAAACTGTGCCATTCATTCAGCAGTCATAAACAACATGCACAGAGGCACAATGCCAGCTCATACATCACAAAACCCATGAAGATGTGGCAGTTAAACATACCTTACTACTTGAGGCATTTAATAAAGTTGCAGAAATACCAAGCTGTTCCAAAACCATAAGCTGATCTTCCATAAGTGATATCAAAGGACATATCACAAGTGTGAAACCTGTAACAATTGGTCATTGTGTAAACTGAACAGTTGAGATGTCACAAATTATCTCCTGTAACGCATTTTACTAATGCATCAGCCCTATTCTGAAGAAACTGCCAAACGTGAGGTTAAGCTTCATACACACAGTAGCATATTCCCTTCCTATATAGCTGACAAGCGACTGCTAGGCCACATGGGGATACTTCTTATCAGGTGGCCACGACACGCACCTTCTCTTAGAATCTAGACCACAAACACCTGAGCTGCAATAACCAGAGAAAGAACTAATATACAAAACAAAGAAAGTTGCATTCACAACTGTGTCATGAGGTGCTAATTTATCGTATAACTAAGCAATGCTAGGTGTTGATAAACTATATATTGGTAAATAAGTAAACTTCCATGCAACCGGATGGGTTATTAAAAAAAAAAAACAACCAATTTTAAAAACCAGAACCAGACACTTGTTTTTCAAAATGAATATACAAAGGCTCTCCCAAATAATCTGAAGCTAAAACTTTAGAACGAAAAAGGCAAATAAGGGTGGTGAGGCACTGGAATGGGTTGCTCAGGGAAGTTGTGAATGCTCCATCCCTGGTGGTGTTCAAGGCCAGGCTGGACAGAGCCTTGGTAGGCATGGTTTAGTGTGAGGTGTCCCTGCCCATGGCAGGGGGGTTGGAACTAGATGATCTTAAGGTCCATTCCAACCCTAACTATTCTATGATTCTATGACAAATAAAAGATATTCATACTTTGATAACTTACAGTCAGTACATTGATTAAAAGAGGAAAAAAAAAGAAAACTAACAAATGCTTAAAAAGTTTTTTCTGTGTTTAGAGGAACACACATACATAATTTAAATCTAAATCATACGTAAAAGGCACGTTCTTTTAAAGCTACTACTGCTCATTCAGACAAAAAACTGAGAGAAAAACAAGTGTTTCTAGTCAATCTTTGCTGTTTTTTCTCATACAGTGATATTACACACCAATATAATGTTCATTCTCCAAAGAACTACAAAAAGGAGAAAACAAATCCAGTTGTCTATATATTATCTTTTCTTCCCTTACATACCTTCAGAACAGACAGCTGGCAACTGATAACAAAGGCTCTTTCCACCACCTGTAGGCATGACAAGAAATATATCCTTTCCTGCCATTGAAGCATTTACTGTTTCAAGTTGCAAGGACCTAAAATTCTGGAGTTTAAATTTGCTCTGCAATGCTGTGTTTAGCTTCTCATACCATGGAAAATCTGTTAAGGGAAAAAAAAGAATGCAAAACATGTTCCATAACAAGTTAAAATACAACAAGGAAGAGCAATTTACATATACAATAACTAAATCTGGAAGCAACACAATTTTAGATCTGGAAAGGTTTTCAAGGATTCAACAATGGTACACAAAAAGACACACACAACCTGAGTCTGTATATATCAGTTTCTAAGGTGGACCTTTGAAAACCCTATGAAATGTAAACACAATCCATCTCCAGATTAAACGTTCTCATTGCACTTAAGTATGAACTAGTGTTAAACACGCACAAGCAGATGAAGCACTTCAAAGTGCTAATGATCAAGTTAACTGTTTAGCCCACAATTAAATGGAAATTAGAAGCCCACCCTGAAAATAAATAAAACCAGAGACTGAGACGTGCAGCGGTTGCCTGAATGTCTCCTTTATACAAATGCAGTGAATACAAATAGCATAATGAAAGCATGGCTACCATTTTTCCATGTATTTCAGTGATAATAAGCATTTCTTTCAAAAGGGGGGAAGAAGAAGCTTAATCATCCACAAAATAATGACCCCAACATTATTTTCTTCACTAAAGACTGCTTCATTTAAAGAGGTAATGCTGTTAAACTTAAATGATGCATCAACAACACTATTAACCATTTTGACATTATTAGAACTAAAATGCAGAACAACTGTGGAAAATCCAGGCTACACCATGTGCAGTGTAAGCATTAACTGTGGGGCTTGAGGTTCCAAAGAGCACGGCTGAGATCCAAGGCTCTCTGGAGCCAAGAAAAGCCTCCCACTAACTTCACTCAGCCTTATACTAGGACCAAAATTAGCAACAGCTCTTATTCATCATGTACACAGCATCTGATTGCAAAGATGTGAGTTTTCAAAGCATATGAGGAGAGAATTAGGCACAAAGCTATCCAAAACAAATTGATTTGTTCAGTAGTATTAATCTGTAATTAGAAAGTGTCAGAATTCTTACATATGCAGAACACTATTCTCAAGCAAATATGGATTAGACTAGAAATTTAATTTTTAAAAATGAAAGAGAATACACACAATAGATAGAGGCAGAAGCTAACAATGTGTTTCCAAATTGCAAGTGAAATGAAAGAGAGGAAAGAACAGTAAAAGGAACTGAATTTAATTTGGTTAGGCATAACATAGTCAAGACTCACCAATTATCCAGGAGTTCAGTTAATGTTTAACTTGAAAGACACCACTTCCAAAAGAACAGGAGCCCTGACATCACCACGAGGCGCTTGCCACTTGGACTAACTCAACCATACTAATGTATTCTACATTACTTTTGGCAGAGAGCATCCATCTAATTTGCATTCATTTGGTAACACAATGAAGCTACATGACCCATGGCAAACACAACCAATGTCCTACCCACTCAAGCAAGAAACACAAAGAAGCAAGAAGCAACTCTGATAGAGCAAAACTGTTATTATCAAATTCTGAAAAGATCCAGAGTAATTATTCTTAGAACATAAAGAGGAAATGTAAGTATTTCAGGATATCCCAATTTATGCTGGGATTCTTACGCAAATCCAATCAAGTTGTGACTTTGCAACAATAAAAGAATAAAAATAGTTATAACAGGCCATTCTTATGATAATTCTGCCCAGAAGAACTCAGATGAATATTTAGGAATGTCCAGGGAGTTACACAGAAACATTACCCTGCATAATTAAGATGGCAGGTCACCCAGCTGAACAAAATTAAATAGGATAATACCATTACCCAAACAAAATTCTGTATGAACACATTTTTTCCCTACTGAATTAGTTTACTCCTATATTAGAATATTTGAATTTGTCTCTGCAAACCTTTTTTGTTCCATGCCTCGGCTGAGGTTTCATTGTCTTTACTTCCACCTGCCTCCAAGTCTCCCGAGGACTGCTTTATCAGACTCTTTATTCTCATCTTCTTTTCGATGAGTTCCTGCTGTTTATCTACAAGCTCCTGAATTTGCATCTCCACTGCTTGCAGCTCATTTTCAATGGAAACCAGTACCTCCTCCAGCACTGAAGGGAAAAGCAAGTTAAAGGCAGTATAGAGACTACAGTAAGATGTTAACCCCAGTTTTAAATGATATTTTATTTGACTTGTTGACTGAGATAAAAATTAAAAACAAACCAAATACATCTTGAGAAACAAGAAAGCCTGACAGGTCCACTGTTGAGATTATAGCATCTGATATTGCATATGCCACGTAAAAATACTTAGCAAGACTTAACAATGTATTTTCTGTATTGGTAGGTCATATATACACAGCTATGTTGTAAGTTGACATCTCCAATATAGCGTATTAGAGATACGCAACACTACCATTGCCTGCATTGGTAAATAGAGAAAAAATACATTACAGTCCACTTTCCCAAAAGCAGTGCCTCTCCAGAGAAACACTTGTAATTATTTTCTTTTCTCCAGATGCATGTTAAGCAGTGAAAAGCACATTGCATAAGCCCCGATATTAAAGCTGTACTACAATGAAGCCACTTCCAAGGTGAGAACATTTAGAAGATATTTAATAGAAAGCATTTACATGTGAGAAGCACCATGAACCTCAGCAAGTAAAGGTTTTCTGAAGGCAGAAAGAGTGATGTTAGCAAAAAACTACATTTTATGCACTCAGATCTCCCTCCTATGAAGTACCAGAGAATCTGCTGAATGTCAAGGTTTGAACACAGAGGACAAACGCTTTTTCACATCTGAAAAACCTGAGGCAAATACTCGCCATAAGCTTGGGTTACACAAGTGAATCTTTGGTGGGAATTTGCCTCTTTACATCCTAATATGCATCTGTGTGAATTACGGACTGTGTTCTAGAATCCAATCCCCAGGATATAAAAGAAGAATTAACACATACCACAGTATGCCAAGCAGGTGCCACTATTTCAGAGCCAGGTCAGAAAAGCGTAAGAAGAAACATTTTCCTCCCCAGTGCCCCACAAAATACAACATTTTTGTCCAAGCACAGCAGATATGATAACGTGCAAAAATGTATGATATAGAAAAAGATATCCTCATTACAAATGGCAAAAAATGGGGATATTTGTCTTCTTAAATGCCCGTTACTGCACAGCAGGAAAAAGCTGAAAGTATCTTAAAATGTTAATCATCTTTTCAAATTATTGAAAACCAAGTAATTTCCTTGACAAACCTGCTTTTGTTTTACTTTTTATCTAAGCAATAAAAAGTTATCCAGTAAAAGAACTTTTTCTTTAAATCTGAAATACAATAGCGTAAACTCCACACACTCCTTTCTGCATACATTAAATTCATATAAATAGCAACAGCATCAGGTGACTGTGTCTGTTAGCTAAAGTATAGCAAAATAAACATATTGAATACTAATTTTGGATTACCTTCAACAGCTGCCATCTTTGGAGGTTGGAGAATGTTGTTATCCTTATGAGACTTTATTGAACTGAACAACTATCACTAAAAATAATAAAAAAAAAGTTTTTCCATGAGTAATTCTTCTAAACTTCAAAGAAATTTACTACAAGATTTTTCATTAATAGATGAGGTGTTAACACAATAGTTTAAGCACTAGTTCTTTAATCTGCCTATATAAATATGCCAACTAGATGAAAACATGCTTTTTTCCTGCTGTGAAAGGGACAGATACCAACTCACAATCAATTCCTCAGGCTACAGGCTAAATGAAACCAAGTTAATTTTGACCAAGTCATATATTTTCTGCGTGAGGCATTGTGTAATACAGACCAGTCACTCACCTACTTTTGGCATACTGCAGGGCTTTTTTGTCTCTTCAAAGACTTACAATTCATTTTCTGAGCAATGTTCTTTTTCATATTATATGCTAACAATACAAACCCCAAGAAACTTTATATTCTCTCACTCTTGCTGAATTCTGAACTATTTATTATATACATGGGAGCCGTATCTGAGGAAGAGTGAAAGGGAACAAATACAGCTGACCGTTACTATAAGCAGATTCTACCATAATAAATATTTTACTGCATTCCAATAAATAAGGAATATATATATATAAAAAAGAATGTGTGAATAAAACACTGACTTTGCCAAAAGAGGTTATTTTTAATTATAAGTTAAAGGCCCACACTTCAGAAAGCTGATTGCTGTATGATACAGCTCAGGGATGTCCAGGTCATATAACTCAAGTTACTCGATTCCGCCTTCATACCACCTGTCACCTTCACAAATGTATTTGTAAATATCAGTCTCCCCAAAGTACAGAGCGAGCAGGGACAATCCAGAAAAAGCAGTATGAGTGGCACAGACACACTTCAAATGCAATACACTTCCAGTAAACCCAAACCTCACAAATATCATTAGGCTGACAGCTCAGGAGACATAATCCATTTTCTTATCCAAGGAGTGTGAAGAGGTAATGAAAATTACCTATGAAAGTTTCCCTATGTGCTGCTGAAGTTCTGCAAGTCTTTAATTTGGCTTCTGTCTCTGGAAGAAGTAGTGCAGTGTACCTTATAATTAATTCTGTAACACCACTGCCAACAAAGGCCCTCAGTTACCATTTGATTCCTCAAAAATGCAGCTCCTAAGAAACTTAATAAAAACCAACACATTGATTATAAACAATAGTGGACAACAGGCAAGTGGAAATACCTTGTCCATCCAGTTTTACCCTTCTGTAAAAACCAGCTGAATTCCTGTGAATTCATCCCATTACAGCCTTTTTCTTAATATCCCAACAGCAGGGGGAAAAGAGACCTGTAAGCAGATATGTGATGGCTATGCCTAAACCAGGCAGGTTAGTAACCAGCGTCACTTTCCACCCTGCACAGATTTAAATCTGTGTCTCAGCACTGGAAGCTTTCTCACATCTTCTGCTCAGAATCCAAGACACAGACCTTTTTGGTCCTATTCTAAGAAGTGACATTAACAGATCATTACCAAACCAAGGAATTGTAACTTGGGGGGGGGGGGGGGGGGGA